>CATKHJ010402372.1:0-21229 GCA_949750685.1 Vernicia montana | reverse complement strand
TTTCAAATCCAAATCCCAACCAACCCCTTCCCCTTTTCATTTTTCATGTAAAAATGTAAATTCTTGCTTTCCATGTAAATTTTTAATTAATGTAATTAGTTAATTATTTTTGTGGAGTAAAGGAGCGATTTTGTGATTTCCCTAATACCCATAAGGGTTTAGAGGAAATACTCTCCTTTGCTTGTGAATGTTTAAATACCCGCACTTTAAATACTTGCTCTTTATTTTTCTGTCTCATAATTATGCTATGCTTATACATTATAAATCGTCATCAATATTCCGTCATCCATGAAATCATTTTTCAAAAGTCAAATCAAATTTAAATGCCAAATCGAGATTATTCAAAACCAAAAACCTAGTCCCCGAACCCAAACTTGGTTCGAAGATTAGTGATTTTATCCTTGGATAAATTAATCAAAAGATTAAATAAAATTGGAGTCAAATTGGGTTTTCCTTAATTTTCCCATATAAAATAAATTAGGGTAGCGACTCCCGAATCCTTTTCGAAAATCAAAAATCAATTTTCCGAGGCGATAGCCGCTTCCAATCGTGAGCACCGAAATCCGTTCCTTAACCTCCCTTAAAAATCGCTCTCGCCTTTCCTTAAGGCAATCTTCCAACGAGCGAGGGGAGGGGCGTTCGGGCGAGGCCTCACAACATGTTATCCGAGATCGTAGTAAAATGACAAGGAAATAGTTTGCATTTTCAAATTTCAGATCACTGTTAGTGACTGTCCAGTGGGGATAACGCCGTGGCACTTTAAATGACATTTTGGATAAAAGTAAACAAATTAGCTATCAAAAAAGACAATAACACAGGAAAAGTATACTTTTACCTTTACTCTAGTCATCTTAAATAGAGCAGTGAATCTCATTGGCTGGACAGAATATTTTTCTCCATTGTCCAAGGCAAAAAGAAATGATGGATCAAGAAGTTCACTACAAAATTTAGCAAGCAGTAGATGGTTCATTAGATTTTCATAGCAGAGGAACTACAGCAGATGACAAAGCACATACCTTGCTGCCCAGCTCTTGTAATATGTGAAAATAATATCGCAGAGTTTTGAAACAAACAAATCAAAACAGTGGTCCACCTATAAAGAGAATAAATTTGCAACCATAGAGTTAGTACAATAGGAAAGTGTTCTATTTAACTCATGGACCCAAATCAGAGTACAGAGTTGGACATATGGAAACTAAGACTTATGCACACATCTTTTTAAACATGCTAACGTGAGATGATTTATGGCTTTGAATATTTCATATTAGAAAATCTTCTCAGCAAGTAAACCAAGCATCATATAATGCAAAAAAAATACACAATTATACAGGATGTTCCAGACCATCAGAGAACCAATTTGGACTGTACATTATTAACCCATATATGGTAGAGTGGCACATAAAGTTTCATGTAGCCAGCCCCATCATATAGGGATTCAGGCTCAGTTGAATCAAGTAAGATCCATAGTTAGAGGAAAATTTCTAGTCAAAAAGGCATAAAGATACAGCTACAATGATATTCAAATTCAGTTTGATGGGCACAAAGACCTGGCAAAAACTGATAGAAAAAATGAGAAAAAAAAAGAGCCATTATTTACATGTTTGTGGCTTGCACAAAGTAACTAATGTCCATCAAAAAGTAAAGTTATTTTAGACCAAAGAGCACATGTAATCCATAAAAATTGACAAAACTAACAGTTTGAAGGAGAGCAAAAATTCAAAAGGCATAATCTCATTTAAACAGGGTATTCAACAGTGCAATACCAGTTTATCAAAATAATAAACATTAATCATGTACATCCCAGGAAGAGATGTAAAAAATAACTTATAGAAAAGGCTCAAAAATTGATATACCTCAGCCTCAATTTCATCATAGAGGAACCGCTGCCTCAACGTTACCAGAGCTTGCTGAGCTGAATCATTGTAGATGTCAAATGGCATCAGAACACTTTCAAGAAGGCCAGCATTCTGGGACTCAAGCACATGATCCACCAACATCCAGGGAAGGGAGCATTCAATGGGAAACTACGCATAGATAACAAACTAGTTCCCATAAGTCAGAAACAAATAAAGCAAACAAAATATGTGTACAAAACAAAATTAGAGGGAGAAAGAGACATGATCGTGGCAATGACCTAGTAGACATGACAAGCAAGTGCAAAACACAGTTGAGTAGGCAGCTGCGGTCATTATATGAGTATGTGAAACTATTTCAAAATCAGGCATTTGTCTTCCATCTTCTCTTACCAATGTTCTAAGTGTACAAATTCTATACAAAATTATCTATGCTTAACCTGAGAACAACATGGTCAGTATTTTCCAGCCGTCAGTAAGTAGCAGCTAGATGATTCACCTGCAAACCTCCTAATTTTTTACTTTCTCAAGGAAATGAAAAATCAGTTACACAAACTCCTTTCCTTGCCAAGAAACCATGTTCAGTTCAGAAACACCCTTATTACAAGATACCAAGCAACTGTTTTTTCAGTAACATGTTAATCCACATGTAGCCAAAAAACCACCTTGTACCACAACAAATCAAGAACTTATTTCCTTTTCATCCAAAGACTCCAAAATACAAATAATATATAAATAATATATTTTAAAAAATCCAGAGAACTTTAGTGACTTTCTTGCCACCAAACTCTCTATTTTAGTCCAATAAAAGTTGCAAAAGCTTCTGGACATACCAATAATCATCAAAAATACTAAAAAGGTGATTTTGCATTCAAGGTTGCTTTTTCATGAGACCCTTGCATTCTACATCATGTGTACAGTTGAACTAAGAATTTGTTTTCCCATTTAATCATAATTGCAAAAAGCTTATGTGATTTACAGAACATTAACATAAATCGATATGAAATATCTGAAGTTTTGAAATAACACATAAAATCAATTCAGTAAGGTAGGATAGCTCTCTGAAAGCATACTAGAGTTTCGTAAGCCAATATAGTTATAAAAGGAAATTGCAATTACATGAAGTAAAATAGCAGCGTGACATTATGATTACCTGAATAACACGAGAAGACTCCAAATAAAATTCCCTAAACCATAGGAAGCCAAGATCCGTCAAAGTTCCAACGGTCACTGCAAAAATTATTGCAGCAAAATTAAACCTCCATTTTAATAGGTCACGAAATTTACTATTGCAAAATGGAAAAATCTTTACTTTGCTTCACAGGTTAACCCAGTCAAGCTCAGTAAGAGGAAACACAACCATTGATTCGTGTTAAGACTGAGAGCATATAGGCGAGAAAATAACCTGAATAGTCCAATATATGCAGGAAGAAACTAAGCTTGTAAAAGAAGGTCTCCAACTGCTTTAAGTCATTTACAGGAATCTCAGACCCGCTATTGCCAAAAAGGCCACCAGGCTTCCGAAGATTACCACCAGACACTACTTCATATATCAGGAATTGCAAACAGTGAACCTGAACAAAGAAAATTGACGGCCTGAATCTTAGAAGTATGTACATTCAAATGTATGCATTTACCATATTGTAGTGCCTGACTGCCTTCAAATAAAAAATTTACATTTTTCAAAAACTAGACAACAATAAGACAGTTGTATTATGATTGCATAAGATACATCCACAATATCAATGACAGAGGGAGCCAGGGAGGGGGGAACCAGGAGGGGCCATGGCCCCCCCTAACCTCCAAAATATGAATTTTTTTAGTGTAATTTTATAAAAATATTAGTTGTATATTGAATATGGCCCCCTTATTTTAGGTGCAAATTTCCCACAAATATATAAAAGTTGACCAATTAGATATAAAAATTTAATGTAAATTATGATATGAAAAATTTGGCCCCCCTTGAAATTTTTTTTTGGCTCCGTCACTGCACAGTATCATGTCAAATGTTTGTGCAAGAATATAAAATGGGTTGTTTGATGAACTGCACAAATTTGTCATATTCAGGAGGGCAGCATATTTGGCACCAGAAATCACCACGCAAAAAAGCAGTCCAGAAGACATGCAAGGATTGTTGTTTTCTAAGAAAAAAAGGATTATTCCACAAAAACATGAAAAACACAAGTAAGAAGGAAAAAGTTGGTGAAGTATAGAGCATAAATTTTTAAATTTTGCTGTAATTATTCAAAGGAAACAAGAAAGGGAAAGGTGAACATGAATAAGCAGAAATATGACTAATAACCTGTGCAGCTGTTGGTGCGACTGGCCTCGGATAAAAGAAGCTCCCCTTACTATCTTCGCCTCCATGTGATTGTAACTCAGTTTCAGGCTTGCTTGTATTTGCCATCCAGTCCGCTGAAAGAGTCCGCATATCAGAAAGAATCCTGAAATTCAGCAATTGGACAAAAAATATAAGGGGGAAACATTTCAGTAGAACACTCCATTGTAAGAAGCAGATTTTGTCTTAATTAGCTGGTAAAGAAATTTCAACATGATTGCTTTGTTACATTTCCTCTCATCAAATCCTATTGAAATGTGACTTCAGTTGTACCATTATTAGCCCACTAATATGATGATGTTATTCATACTACAATATAATAATGAGCACCAAGCTTTTAATGGATATCACAAATTAATAATTTCAAATTGGAAATCAGTAAACATCTAAGCAGAAATTCAGATCACAAAATACCAACTCAAATGCTCACCTTGAAAGGTCCTTCTTCTTTCTGAAGGTAGTTCGCAACATAGTGGCCAATGTGTTTTGGACAAAATCTTGAACCTCTGCATGTATTGTTTCCCACAAGGCATCAGCTACCAATGTGTCACATCGATGCATCATGGATCCAACATTCTTTATGTAGCTAATGAGTTCAACAAGAGCTTTCCTTTCCTCAGCAGTGTAATTATATCTTAGCACCTGTGAGATAATTCAACAAGCATGTTCTGTCAAGCAAATAATAGAATAGATATGGATGATTATATAATACCATGTGTATGCTATACAAGGCAATAATTCTCAAATTTGTTCATTTTAATTATAAGCACACGTATATCCTTCCAAATAATTGAAGTTTATATCATACCATGAGCACTTCAAAGCCAAGAATTAGCATATGAAATACATGGTGACCAAGCATAAATTTTTTTGCATAATTTTCTTTTTCACCTAGTTCAACGAACCCAATCTAAAAAATCATATATAATTACCTTTTCATAATCAGAAAATGTTGCAGAACTTCCATTTGATTCAGAAGGAATTGCATCTTTGCATGGGCGAGAAAATTTCCATGCACATTGTTCCCAAATGCGTGCAGTCCATCTGCTCAACAGCTGGAAACCTTCAACAACCATATCATACATGTTTCCCTTGACTTCTTTGCACCACTCAATATCGGCCCCATCAATTGATTTCAACAGCAACAGCTGTATAAACAAGTTCAAGAGGCAAGAAACATATATCAGACTCTTGTAAGATCACAAGAACTCTCATCAATGCATATAGAAAGAGGGATAAAGCGCGTGGGTTGGGAGATGGATTAGGCACCTGATTCAAGGATGAAGCAAAACGAATTGCAAAATCATCATGCTCAGCGCGAATAGCTCCTATGTGATTGATAATTAGATAATGTCTCTGATAGGTAAAGTATGTTAAGGCTCATTAATGATACTGACATACAATAATCAGCAATGACTCAAGTTAATCTAATGTAAAACTGTAAAATGGTAACATGATAAAACTGAAAAATGATGTTTTAAGGATATTCTTGTGCCTCCCGGGGTGGAAGTTCATGAGGTGCTGGAAGGGTAAGAAGACGAGTCTGTGAAGAAAACTTTTGAAAGTACATTGACAATTCTTTCAAAATTGCAGCAGGAGAAAGATGAAGATCTGGAAATGCAGGAATAACTGGATCATTCTGCCACAAATAAAAAACAAATTACAATTTATAATTGAATTTTATTAAATTTCAAATGCAATAAGATAAACTATTTTGCAACTTCAGAACCAAAATGATGTTCTAGAATAACAGATGCACAAGAAGATATAATCCAGAATACCTTAAAGATATTGATCAGCCTGTTGATTTTCACTCTCTTGTACAGTGACTCGCTATCTTTCTCTGATGATGTTGCTAGGACAACAAGAACAGGTAAAACACGCAGAAGAATGTGCCTCTCTGGAAATAAAAGTGCAAAATCCAGCTCCAGAGACTCAACAGCAAATACTATGAGAACCTGAAGAATGTCTTCTACGCTATTTTTTTGTCAAGGAACTCAGAAGGAATTGTTAAAGGCAAAAGGCAATACATCAAAACACACACAATTTCAAAAATAAAAATGATAAGAATAACAAGAAGAAGGAAGTCAAAGGCATATTGCATTTCAAATTAACTAAGAAAGCATCACAGAGAAGTTACATGAAATAAGGTCAAATTTTAGTACCAAATAAGCAAACTGCTTTTTCTCTGCTATCACACCAAATTACTGCAATAATTAATCAGGATACTTGTTCACTCGAAACATCTCGACATGCAAATTCAACAAGATAGCCCACCTTGTGCTTAAGAAAATCTGCAATTGTTGAGTATAGAATAGTAAACAATAATAATAATAATAAGACAAATCAAATTGGCACTTTGAAAATAGAGAAAGCAAAATGGCACCAGTGAAATACAAAGTGATAAGATATTGACCCACTATTGCATGTTACTGGAACTCTAAAAGGACTGCAAACACATACCTGTAAATCATCTAACTCCTCCCTCATTGAATCAATGTCTTGCCATTGAATACTGACTTGTGTGAATGTCCTGATAAAAGCAGGAATATATTAAAAAAAAAAAAAAAAAAGTAGGGTTGGGGGAGAAGAAAGAAAATAAGAATGTCTGTTAGACTCTTTAGCAGAACAGGCAGCTGAATTGTTTATTTTGTAAAAAAAATATCTAAAAAAGATGAGCAATTGGAGGAAAAAAAAAAAAAAAAAAAAAAAAAGGGTGAAAATACCAACATCAGAATTCAGACAGAAAACATGATTCATGTGAAAAAGCTAGCCATAGCAGCTCAAGACATGTACAGAAGCAGAAAACAGTTCGAGTGGACTGATAGCCAGAAATACTATTGATGCTATTTAGAAGTAGAACTGATAAAAGAAACAATTGAAAACATTGAATTTTAATGTGATTACTTAAAAAATTCATATCCCAGCAGGCCAAATTTGACAAAAATAATCCGTCTTTGTCCTTAGGCCTTGCTAATCAACGTTAAGGACTTTTTTGTAGGCATTAGAGCCATGCAAGTTTCGTTAGAGAGATCATCTGTGGTAATAAGTTAAAGAGAAGACAATCTTTTACAATCTTAAAGAGAAAATTAAAATAAAAGACTCTAAACTACAAGCTATTTTCACTGAAAGCATTTAAGGACTACAAAGTACATAAAACAAAGTAATTATTGTCATACCTTTTATACCAAGAGAAGTCATTAGGTATGCTTGCTTTAGCATTCTTAAGATGATCAAGTTGCACTAAAACATCAAGTAACTTCAACATTGACCTAAAGTAAGAAATTGATTAACAAAGAAGGTAATAATGAAAACTGATGCAATCAAAATGAAGGGAAGTTAAAAAAAAAGAAAAAGAGAAAAAGAGGAGCAAAACGCTGCCACATACCATAGATGTGTTATTGTAGGTCCATTAATGCGTCGCTCAGGCCTAGAAAAGCGCTGCATATCAGCTGCTAGCTGCATTGGCAAATTAGAAGTTATGAGGATGTGAATATCTATCATAAGCTACAATGCAGACAATGTAATAATATTAAGAACAATAAAAAAAGGGTGAGATCATATACTTTAGATGCGGCTGATGCTTGCCATCGCTGAATTTCACGCAGACGACTCATCTCCAAGTCCAAAACTTGATATGTTTCCAGATACAAGTCAGCCTGACTGTGCTTCATAGAATCAGGAAGCTGCCACATTAAATCAAGCCTTAGATTCATTTTTATAACCAAGGAAAGTGAATTGGAAAACTGTGCTATTTACTAAACTTTATTATCATAGAAGGGCATAGGATGCACTGTATGTTAACAACCAACTATGAACTGGCTATCTGTGAATGAATTTTCTAGGGAAAGGAAGTGCAACTCATGCACAAAATTCCATAAAAAAGGCCATCTTAGTCAACAAAAATGATAAAAAGGGAAATCATCCGTATAACATGAAAAAAGCGTTCTCAGACCCATTTCAACCCAAGGATATTAAATGTGCCTAGTTGTGTCATTTGAATTGAAACCAAAACACACCTGAGGAAGCGCTTTGACACAACTGCGATATGTATAAAGCACTGATGCCATCCCCTTCCCCTCTTGGATAAGTGCATCCTGCACATGTTGCAGAATTTACCATAAAAACCCACCAAACAAGTACAATTTTCAACGCATTAATATTTGACACCAAATAACCAAGTAAATGAGTTCCATGCTTTTAAATGACAAATCAAAAAAGGAGAACACAAAGAGCACATACCAGCTGATTAAGCGCTTTTGTATCTTCAGATAAAGATAAACGGTATGCAGAAACATCACTGTACTCTGCAGAATGAAAGCAACTCCTTCAATATTTAATATATCATGATGTCATCCATTGCACACGTAGGGCATAGGGGAGGAGTAGCATGGATAAACATAATCAATCCATCAATGTCTTTCTCTCCTTTTGTGTGTTTAACATGGAAAACATACTTCATTCACACAAACAACAAAATTATCCAAAACACCAATTTTAATTTACTCCAACCTTCACTGATGTAGTCTTCAGTTCTTACGCATGACACGCCCAGAAAGTAAAGTATCTAAGTTGCTCAACAATCACTATCTGCCATCTCTATGTACGGTGGCAAAAGCTAATCTTTTCTATTATCAATTTATCATTATCACTAACTAACATATTCTAAACATGCAGAGGAAAGAATACTCAATGGAAAGCATAACCATCCATGACAATTTGACAGACACAAGACTTTTCTTCCTATTCTCCTACTGTCAATCTTCTTCATTCTTTTTTTTTTTTTTTATCATTAACCAAGCACAAAAATTTCCACATATTTAACATTAAACTTTCAAATGTGATAAGTTCTGAATTTCAAACCAAATCATTAGTCCAAAATTTTTATTCTCAACCAAAGGAAAGGCTAATATAAATAATCCAAATGACTTCCAAATTCCATGAATTTTGAACTTTTTAATATATTTATTTTAGATAAACCTTTTTTAATTGTAACATAGTGAGCCATGAACTTTGATTAGTACTGCAATTATGACAAAAGTTGCATAAATGAAATGGTACTCAGTACTTTACATTTTGTAAATATGTCATTGCATTAGTTTGATCCTTGTGGAATTATCAGTTGAAACTCCAATAAGTAATATGTACCGACTAACAATCAATTATAGTTATATAGATTGCCATAAAAAGAGGGCAGCCAAATTCAAGGTGAACCTGAATTTCAATCTCCTAGCAATTAAGGGAATGCTCTTACCTAGCTCATCTCTAGCCATAACTGAAATTTTACCCAAACTTGATGCCTAGATTTGTTAAATTTGAAAGGCTTGGCTAAAAGTTATATAACCAAAAAAAAAAAGATTCAAAATTCATTGATTTTTAAGTAATTTGGACAGATAAATATTGGCAAAGACATACCAACCGGACTACTAGTTGCTCCTCTTTCACTTGACACCAGAACCGCTGGTCCTTGCACCTCCGGTTGTTCATCCTTTTACATAATTCCCCACAAAAATAAAAAAGAGTAATAACAATAAACACAATGAGATATATTTCAAATCAGAAAAATAATACCAACTATAGCTTTCTTCCTAAAAACTAGCAGAAAATAATATAACCAAGAAAAAAAAAAGGAGGAATTAGGAGATGGGTTATTTAAAGTGAACAGAAAGAACTAATCTTGAAGTAAAATTGCTTGCAAAGGTTTTAATTTTATATCATAAAACAATATCCATTAACCCATTCAAGCTCTAATTCATGGAAATATTAGTATAATACATAAAAGGAAAAAAAAAATTAGTTACCTCTAGAGAGAATGTGGAGAGAGCAGCAATGGCTTCTTCTACTGGAACTGCCATTTACTCTTCTTCTTTAGTGAGTATAGTTAGAATTCTTGATCTTTATGTATGGGTCAAAAAGTTGCAGAGTTTCTTCAGTTCATATGATGAACCCATTGTATCTTTTTGTCAATGGAAGACACAAATGAAGTAGATCGGGAAATGAAAATGTAACGACTCTCTGAACGGGTTAGGTGAGTTGGAATCGGAATTTTGATGCTGGAACTGAGTCGGAACTCGATTAATCACGGACCAAACTCGGTGATTTATTGGATTTCAATTACGTAATTGCCATTTTAAAATGGAATGGACCTACATACGGTAAATAATTACCGGATTAGTAAAGAATTAATTGCGAAATTTTTCACTAATGAATTATCCAATTGGTAAATTAGTAATGTTGTAAAAATTTATTTATTTTATAATTATAATTGAAACTCGATATCTTTTCCATCAAATCATATGACATATTTAAACAAAATATTAATTGAATAAAATAATTTTATTTTTAAATTTCACAGACAGTAATTACTATAAATTTTTATTTTTAATTGGTTCAATTTAACGCTCGTTTAGTATCGTTTTCCTTTTTTTATTTTTTAAAAATAAAATTAAGAATTTGAAAAATTAAAATTTATTATTTTTAATTTTCTGTTTTCAAAATATTTCTGAATAAATATTAAAGAAATAAAAAAAATAATAATTTTTAAATTTTTTTTTTAATACTTATTTTTAAAAAAAAAAAAAACAGAAAACATCATTAAAGGAAACAAAAATTTATCAGTTACACTTTCAAAATATTGGGTCCCATAAACCACCTGGGCGATTGCTTGATGATACTAAACATCATGAAAGGAAACAAATATTTTTCTTGATTTGCTTGCTTCAGGTTCAAGTTCGGTGGGAGTGGGAGTTCACTAACTTCTCCAACAAGATAAATTGGTGCCCACTAATTGAGTACATACGTGCCATCTACCATGATGCAGTAGAGCATTACATTTTTCAATTTCAAATTCAAGATTATTGTTAAGAAATGCAAGAGGAAAATGTTACTGTAGTGTTCCTCCACTTTGTCGCCAGGGAAGGCTAAGGTATTATAAAATTTTGTAGGCAACATACCAAAAAACTAGCACATTCAATCAATTGAAATAATCTCGAATTGATACATTTTGTGTAAATTTATCTTTTTCCCTAGAGAAAATAGCTAACACATTAATCCCCAATTAACTATTTTTTCTAGTGAATTTGTTCGCTATCCCACTAATCAACGTGCAAAAGTTTGCCCCCGGCGCATTTATCATATTCCAAGCTTCTCTTATTTTTATTTTATTTTATTATTATTTTATTTATTTTTTTGTGAAGCAAAATAACAAAGGCCAAACATAATGTAAAGCTGATTTGGCTTTACGAGATAATTTTACACTAGCTCTGCAACTACCTATTACCTAATTCATCTCAGAAATTTTCAGCAATGAAAACTGCTAGTGGGCAAACCCACATCATGACTGTACAACAAGAATATGGGAGTACACAATTGTAGCTACGATGATGTCTCATCAATGGCATTGTCAGCCGCCTGTCCAGTGGTGTCAACGACATTGTCAGTCCCCAGTCTAGCAGAAATCACCCGGTCAAGTGTTTGGTCTGCAACGGTGATTCCTGTAGTCTCCATGTCTGCAACTATTGCAATTGCTGCATCTAGTTCCCCAAGGTCGAGACACAAGGAGATTACCTCATTATAAAGGGGACTGCAATAGACGAAAATGCGATTAGAAATGATATAAAACAATATTTGGAAGGAGATTTAGTTTCTAGCCAATTGACAAAATTGGCCAAAATTGTTCTATAGTTTCTCTGGGGAAAATCAATGATTATGCATGCCCTCTACACCAAAATTGAACTTGTTAACCAGGAGTCATTTGTCTTGAATTGAAACAAAGGATAAACGATTAGAACACTTAATTTGACAAACTTTTTAGTTCATGAAAAGCCAATACTTAAACCATCTTCATTTTCATATTGAATCCAAGTGTAGGATCTTACCTTCCAAATGTATAACCTAGACTGTGTGTCGTCTGCAAGATCTTCAAGAAAGCTGAAGGCATAGGAGCCCTAATAGCTGCACGCAATATCATGGCACAGTCCCCGATGGTAGGTGTTCCCCCCAGTTCTATTACCTGAAACATCATCCAGTATTTCTTTCAGTTGAAACAGAATGATGGTAAACACCCAGCATAAAGATACTAAAGTGACAGAAAACACTCACTGCCATACTTCAACATAACAAACAAGATGTATTAATAGATTTTGTGCAGAAAAACTAGGAACTATTCCTGGCATGGGGCACAAGAGATGATATGATCTATGCAAGAATAATTTATACAGATCATGAATGAGTACAAAATGAGAAAAAAATAACTAATGTGGAAATAAAACAAGTATAAGCTACAGGAACATGCCTTCAGCATTACTTTAATTGCCAACTCAACTTCCCATTCTTGTGACCATTTCCGTGGAGGCTTGTTCTTTATTTCTCTCTCCCATGTCCAACCCCAAGCATCAGCTATTGTATACATGTCTTCTACATCAAAAATTTTTCTTTGCCTCAGCTCCTTGAAAGCCTCAAATATATCCAAAGGAAACCAGTCTTCATCGTCCTACATCCATATGCCAAAGGATAACTTATTATTGTCTTTATAATAGCACGCATTATCAATACTACAGCATATTGTCAGGATTTGTCAAACTTTGGATGCATTGTTAACAAGTCTGGTTATCTCAACAACTGATACCAATAACAATGCAGTGCACCCAAACCTTTCAAGCAGGAGCACATTTTGATCAACTTTGATTTCAAGTAGAAATCCTAACATATGCGTAAGGATTGATCTAAGCCAAGCAGTGACACACAGAAAAGACTAACTGAAAAGGCATAGATACTAACTTGACATTTTGACCCCACATTCACATAAAGAAGAAGAAGATGTATTGTAGGTTCATACCTCCACTGATGCTCGAGCAGCTCTTCGTTTTGATTTTTTTGATGTTGTGGCTATTTGATCAGAATCTTTCAATAATTGGACTCCAATCATTTGAAGAGGCTTCTTAGCTTCAACTTCCTTGTCCTTAACAACCTCGTCTCCATCTTGGCTCTTTGTTTGTTCTACTTCTACTTCAAATTCCTCTTCATCATCAGCTTCCTCATCTTCAACCTCTTTTTCGACATCTTCTACAGCGTCAACATCATCCAATACATCTGGAAGTTCTGAATTACTCATGTTCATAGGCTTAACATGATTACTATCCAAGCCTTCTCCAAGAAACCGGCGCTTCCAGAACTCTGTATTTCCTTCTTCCAGCTTTATTCGTGAAATTAGTTCATCCAGCTCTTCATCAACCTACCAGACAAAACATATTTATATTTAATTCACAAACATATTTATATTTAATTCACAGCCTAATGACTAAAAAACCCAAACCTTTTCAAAAAATTGCAATTGCATCTGAACCTTTCAAAATAGACAATTTTAATCTAATTTTAAAACTTAGTTAAAATTGTACCCATTTGGTCAAAATTAAAATGAAAAATAGCAAATTATACCTGTTAATATTTCTGGCCAATTGTCAACGAACTTAATTCTATCATAGTTCTCCATCAATCTCTTTTCAATTGCAAAAATTGATGAGTGTAATTTTAACCAAACAAGTATAATTGCAAATAATTTTCAAAATTGGGTATAATTGTAATTTTTCAGAAAGGTTAGGGTTTTTATGGTCATCGGGCCTTTAATTCACAGTAAAGATAAATCTCCTGTTGAAATCAATAAGTGAATAGCACTGCCCAGAGATGTGCTACTGAACTAAGGGTCTAAAGCATTGAATCCACATATTAAATAACTGAGAGGGAGACAGAGCAGAGCTTTTCCTGTTTTCTAAAATGATAAACATTATAATTAAAAATAAAAGGAGAAAGAGATAAAATCTAATGAATGATTAACCTCTTCTTCTTCCTCCTCCACAGGAGGAACCCACAGAGGCCGACCACGAGAACGGTTTATTCTCCTTGCTTTTTGCACTCGCTGGTAAAGAACATTTCTAGTTCCATCAATTGGTAGACCTTGTGCTTCTAGCTCTTCCTTTAATTCAGATACTACCATCTTACTAGCAGCCTTAGGCTTTAGAACATTCTGGTCAGGACCCTTGATTATTTTCTTCAATCTCTCTTCTACTCTTAGATAATCAGATTCAGATGCATCCCCCAAAGCTGCAAGACCTTCATTTCGTAAGGTTTTCAAAAGCTTTCGATGGTGCATATTCAAATCCTCAAGACACCTTTGCTTGAATGAGGTTTCCATTGGGTTGGAATATATAAAGCCAGCAGCATCTGGATCTAGAGGGGTTTTTCCTCTTCGAGGAACCCATCGCTTGCGCTCACCAGTAAGCCCACCCTCTGCAATATACCTGTTTTAGAGCCAAAGATGGTCACTTCCAACAATAGATTAACAATCATGACAAGCATAAAAGAATGTCTTAGAATGTCGAAGGATAAAGATAATTGAAAAGCTTTTTGCATATAAAGTACAGTTTTGTGGATGTTAAAAAAATAGAAAGTAAATTATCAAGAAGAACTTTCAGTTAAGACTCAATGAAGCATGCTTTAAATTTAGCAACATATATTTGATCCAAGAATGTAAAAGTCAATAGCAAATGCATGATGGAATTGCAGCAGCTGTTTTAAATGGGGTTAATATGCCCACCTAGCAACATAATCTATCTCGCATCCAAGTTCAGCTTCTTCTTGCAATGGTTCAATCCACGAGCTAACTAATGTCCGATATTTTCTGCTCAATATCATGGCTCTTGGTGGAATAGGTTGATTATCTCTGGCCATAGCTTCTAAAGCTTCTAGCAACTCAACAATCCTACCTGATTAAAGCAGGTGTACCATCTTTGTAAACATAATTAGGTTAGGGAATCCAAACACAGGTCAAGGATCCAAGGAAAAAATTTAGTGCAGTCTACCAGACAAATCATGAGATGGAAATTCAGAATGATGCAAGAAACAAGCAACAGTAAGGAACTATAGGTGAAGCTCTTTAAAATTTTATGAAAGCAGATGCTATCAAAAGCCTTCTCTAGTTGAAATACAGGAAAACCCTATTCAATCCTTGATGAAACAGAGCTTGCATAATCTGCATATCATGTAACATGTACTTCTAAATCTTTGTTTTTCCTAAAGAGATGAAACCCATATTAAGGTTACCGCAACATAACTATTTAATGGCCCTATTGCTTTTGTTGGAAAAATCAAAAGATCTAAAAAAATTATCCTAACACTAAGAGAACAGTTGCAACTTCGGCTTCAAACAGAACAGGTATTAAAACAGCATTTGCACAAAAGCCAAAAGCCAAAAAAAAAAAAAAAGGAACGAACAGAGGCTCATTGTCCATTGACCTTGTTTGACTTGAACTTAGATCTAGAATTCACTAAAATTTGAACTCTGATTGTGCTGTCATAAAGTCATTGCCAAGGACATAATGCATATGCAAAGCAAGGGAAGTCTCATGCATCGGGATGCCCTTTTTAAGTTGGATCAACTGTTTAGAACCTCAAATTTAGGGATGACTTTAAGGTCTTACATGATAAAACAATATAGTCTTGCAGGGAGCTTTGTATATGATCACACACATCATTAACTAGTAAACTCTAAATTGGATAACATTTTTCTCTGTTTTCCCCCCTTTTGTGGGAAAACTTCTCCTAAGGCACAAAGAAGGACACATCCAAAGTACAGTTTGACTATACAAAGGCAAACACTAAATAAATCAGGCCTTAGATTGAAACTATCTAATAGACAGGGATAAAAAAGGACAAAAAACAAGAATATGCAAGTACAAGAAGACCAGACATTCCAACCATAAGGACATCTCTAAAATAAAAGTTTTAAGCATCAGCTCCTCCTACATTTATATAAAACAAAGAATTTAACTGCATATGGAAAAAATAAGTTAATTACAAAAGATGCAATTATGGCAATAGAAAAAATTGAAAACACACATATATGCTATGATTATAAAGAAAACAAATGAGCAAGCATGAAAATACCTTCTCGACATAAAGCACGAAGATATAAAGAAAGCGGATCCCCGAAGTTCCCTTCATTATGTAAAACTTTTGTTCCTCCCTCAAAGTTTCTTAGTGCACGAAAATGCCGAATAGCCTCACGTACTATACAGTACTTGGTAAAACACTCCACTAACAACCTGAACATGCAGGGATGATGTTATCTATCACAGAAGAGGAAATGGATATACATGTAAGACTAGTACAGTAAGGCAATATAAACTTCCAACTATTTGCGATCAAATTAGGATTTTTCCCTAATTGCCCTTCAGGTGTTTCCTCAGTTTCTTCTCTAAGAGAAAATATTGGCCCTAATACAAGATCAAACCCCCCCAATCTCAACCCTCAAAAGTCACCAAAGTGTTGTAAGGAGTAAAGGAGAAAAATATGTATGCTAAAACAATACTTGCAAAAGAGGAACAGTGTTCATCAAATTTTTTATTTACCATTTCAGCAACACACCATCCACACACAAAGACCATAAAACCAATACACCTTGCGCATGTGTCAGACAACAATACTTGACACATCATGTAAACCATTTCCTATAATAACAATTTTCCATGAACTTGTGAAATATAAAATGTATAAGTTTAACTTAAGACAACGAAACCCAGCATTATCAATTAAGACCAGATTACTTGAATTACATAGCACTGTTAAGAAGCTGTACTTACGCATAAGTTCTCACATTAGGTTGCAAACGCTTGTGATCTTCAACCATCATTCCAAGCAACTCAGCAACATCTTGTGCTCTGTGTTCCATATCAAAATCCCAACATAATGGTATGTAGATGCTAATAGAAAAAAAATATAACTCGCAAATAATTTAATAGTGATTCAGAATTTCAATTTAGCCACATGCACTAAGCAAAAGGCTATTCGCAAGTGGAGATTGCTGTTTCTGGCAAACATATTCAGTTAATCACCAAAGGTAAACAATGATGGGATTTTACATTATATATATATATATATATTAGGGTTTAGGGTCATTATGGAGAATTCTCATGCACTCAGGTTTAGAAAAAGACAGCACACTAGCAGACAAACATGGCATGCATCATTGATGAGCAACATATTTTACCTGTCATAGGATTCAGCTCTTGTATATGCTTGGATCACCCAGTTATATGTCTCAGTATCAGGTTTCATATATTCTGTCATGCAAAAACTGCAATAAGTATTATAAAATCCAGAAACTAGAACAACCAGTACAACTTGAAGAAACATAAAAAATCTGCCTCTACGACAATTATTAGAACACAGTTTTGGAAGTCTACATAATTTAAGTAAGCCATTGAATTTTCCAAAAATTGGGATCTCTGCACTCTGCTGCATACTGCTGATTTCTTAAAAAACATTTTTTTAGAGCTGAAGATAGTAATTTAATGAGAATGAAATCTGACTGAAGCAAGATTAAGATAGAATTACAAAAAAAAACTAACAAGAGATAACCTAATTCACAAACAAATAACTCGTATAATAATGGCCAACAAAGTGGTAGGATGGCAAAGCAATGCAACTTTTGATACGCCTAACAACACCTTCACAGAGACTGTTTTCTCTACCAAGGGCAAAATATGTATCACTGATGGCTTTGTAAAAACAAATCCAAGCACTTAACAATAAATAATTAATTCCAATTAACGAATAGCGAAGTAAAGGAATGTAAACCTTCTTCATATTCCATGTTCTCAAATGTGGCAAAAGCTATTTCAGGTATTCCACAGGTAGCCTAAATGAAGGAAACAGATACTATCAGAGTTAAAATTCTAAAAAACAGCAGGTCACTTTGTAAAACAAAATATCAATAATTTACTAGAAAACTGAGAATACAAGATTTTGAAAAAATGTCTGAATAACATCCCAGTCAATGGGCAACAGCAAGAATCATTTTATTTGTTTCTCATCAACATTTATTCTAAAGCAATAATGCTTTCCAAGAATTTTAAACATATGGCTGTTACATTTACAATTTGCTTCAAATTTGGTACTAACTGTAACAGCCAGAATGAGTAATAAAATGGCCTATTCAATTAGCAACTCTATTTAGCAGGACAAATGGAAATTCACATTAAATTACCTGCACACTAAGAAGACAATTGAAATGAAAAGTTGTTGCCATCCGCCCAGCTGCCTCCATTTCATAGGCAATTTCAAGGGCATTGGAATGATCCCCAACTTTACAGTCTTCTTCAATCAAACAATCATAGAGCTCATCTGTAGCCCTTAGCCCACCTTTAGCGCCTCTCAAGAACACTTTATTGGCATCTTCCAAATACCTATGCTTAACAAGCTCCTCTAAAGCAACAAAGAATGACCAACTTATATACATATTCTCCAAGAAAATCAAACTTAAAAGGGTTAGAAAGTGACTTTACCAACAAGAACTATCCAAGCCAGGCGAATATCATAGTTTAACTTCTCCATTGCCGCGAGGATCACTAAGCCTCTAGTAGCATGACCTTTGGTACCAAACAAACGAATCAGAGAGACAAATGTTTCGTGGAGAGGGCGAATACCTGCACTCAACTCTCTTCTCAACGACTGCATCTGCATTTGGCAACATCGAATTCTGACCTAAAAATTTCAAAGATAAAATAGTTCTTAAAAAATGGCTGGTTTAGAAAAATTTGATTGTACCGCGCCTTCGACATCGCCATTGAGAGCGTAAGCGACAATAAGACCGTGAAAGGAGCGCGGGCCAGGGCTCAAACCGGCAGCAACCATATCGTAAATGACGTCGGACACGCCGACCGCGTCGCGATTTCTCGCGCGTTCCATGAGCTCCTCCATGAAGCTGAACCGGAGATTCTTCTCTGCGGCGGAGACCACGGCAGGGATTCCAAAATCGTCATTCTTATCAAGGTGTTGTTGTTGTTGTTGATGCTGCTGCTGCTGTTTCTTTCTTCTTGACTTTCTCTCTGCAGAGGAGGTAACAGCCGCACAAACGAAGGTGTTTTGGGAGGGAAATGAACGAAGCTTAAAAAGGAGAGGAGTTAGGGGAGAGAGGAGGTACATTTTGGATAAGAGAGGTTTAAGAACATGAACAGCTAGTAGTAAGTTAAGGAAAATAACTATGAGGTAGAAGATGGTCACGTGATTCCGCACGTGTCAATGTGTGGGCTCTTCAGATGTATTTATGACCGAAAACTGTTATTAGGAATACTATACCAAGCCGAATTGAAATAACTAACCGTTTTAATATTGAATTATAAGAAATTTGAATCTTAAAACAAAAATTATATTAAATTATATCGAATTTTTTAATTTGATATGGTATTAATTTTTAACTTATATTCAAACCGAGAGTTATATCAAACTGAATCATATTGAATTGATCTAAAAATATCGATATCGAATCAAATTTTAATATAATATCAATTTTATATATATATATATATATATATATGTGTGTGTGTGTGTGTGTGTGTGTGTGTTATAATTATAACTATTTTAATTAGGCCATATAATAATAATAATAATAATAATAATAATAATAATAATAAGACCTTATTTTAAAATTATTGAAATTTCTCAACTTGTTAATAATTATAAATTTACTATCTTTAAAAACTTTTGAATTTTTTTATTATGTTTTTTAGCTTTAAAATTGAAAAAAAAAAACTAGTTGGCTTTAACAGGAAAAACCAAACTGAATCGAAGTACCGAACCGAATTTATAGTTCGATACAATTCGGTTCTCCAACAATTTTAGTTCGGTTTTAGTTCTTCAATTTTTTAAAATCGTAAATTTTGATTTGATTCAAAAAATTTTCTAGTACTGAACTGAACCATACTCAGTTCTAGTTGTATCTATAATATATAATAAATATAACAAAAGTTGAAAATGCTTGTAAATATATAAATTAAATTGAAATAAAGAAAGTGAATAACCATAAATACATGATATATAATATAAATAAATACATATCAAATGTTAAATATATAATTTCAAAAAAAAGTAAAGGAATTGAAATATATTCTTATATATTTATTCAAAGTTTGATACAATTAATTGACTCCATTTCAATGAAATTAACAAACCATGAAATAAATTGATCTTTAGACCCTTTAGACTACTCGTAATTTTTCAAATATGTTCAATATTGCATTTTTAATTACATAATAGACATGCATGAAATTGTCCTTATCTATTGCATTTGTTCTCTCCTTCACATACTTTCATGAAAAAATAAAACAAATATTTTCAAATTACTAGACAAATACAAATGCTATTGAATTGAAGTTGTAATAAAGATAGCTAAATTAATTAATCACCATGGCTCGAGTTAGTTTGCTTGATAATGGTTTATTATGTTGTTTAATAAAGATAGCTAAAAAAAAAAAATTGAATTTTGATTATTAAGTAGGGAAATGATCAAATGAAATAGGAGATTGGAGAATGTGGAGATGTGAAATATAAAATACAGATTTAAGAGTTTAAAGTTTTATTTACACACTCATTATTGCAAGTGTATGTGTTTATTGATTGGTTTGAAATAAATAAATTGGAAATATATAATTTATTTATAAATTAATTATAACTGTAATTTATTTATAATTTAATTTTTTTATTTAGAAAGGTAAATTAAAATATGAAATTAAATTAAATTTTATATTTTTATTATTTGAAATAAATTTATGATTGAATTTATTTTTTCTTATTTCTTAAAACACCTTCAACGTTATTGGAAAAAAAATATAATACAACTAAAAAATAATTATATCTCATATTATAATTAATATTTAATTTATAAAATATAATAAAAAAATTAGTTGAAAGATAAACAAGTCAAAAAATAAAGGCTTAAAAAAAATTACCATGAATTTTGTGTATTTTTGTAATTATACCATATTCATTTTTTGTATCAATTTTACATCATATTAATTTGAAGAGTAAAAGTGAAATTGACTTATATTTATTATCAGCTTAATTTTAAGGGTTTTTTACACAAATACATAAAAAAGAAGAAAATATTATAAAAATACTCTCAAAAAAGAAAACTTAAAAAAATGCCTATTCAACTACTTTTTATTACAAAAATACTCCCATTGACTTTTATATCATATATGTGATG
>CATKHJ010402366.1:0-44049 GCA_949750685.1 Vernicia montana | reverse complement strand
TGCTTGTCGCGGTCGCGAAATCCTTGTCGCAGTTGCGATGGACTACTATTCATTCTGGTTTAAATTTTGGCAGAAGAGTTCGCGGTCTGAGTTGCGGTCGCAACTTTGGACGCAAAAGCAATGTCGCGGTCGCGATATCATCATCTCAGGCGCGACTTATGCCCTGCAACTCCAATTTACAATTTAACTTCCATTTCACAAGGAATTCAATCCACAATCATCCATACACATGACATACACTTGAAATTCACTTATATACTTAATGAGAAGTCCATACATGAATATTTGAGGTATTACACATATGCTTTTCTATCTCCCTAATATTGAGAAATATGCATCATTAAAATAAATTTCAAGTTTTCTCTGTGGACTCATTTTCACACATTGAAGTAGTATTATTAGTACATACATGGCACAACCAAAAACTCGCAAATGAGATATATTAGGCTCACATCCATATACAAGTTGTAAAGGGAGAGTATATATGATATGCATAATGACATGTCATATCAAACCTTTAAGATTTTATTATTGAACTACAGGTTCAATACTTGAACTGCATGTTTAATGCATCATATTTTTCATATATATTGAGGATAAAATAATAACGAAATAATTCATATATTTATAATGCACAAAATAATTCATAGATTATATTCACAAAACATAATCCAAATAATAATAATAATAATAATAAATGCTAAATTCTATCTAATTACTCCTTCAGGGAGTCTACATATTGAGTTGAATTGTATCCTCTATATGGGTTATTACTCTTCCAGAGTTTTCATGAACTACCAAATGTACCTCACTCTTGAGTTTTAACTTTTAGTTATCTACAACATTCACTTCAGGGATTGTTATTGTACCAGTGGGTCTAACTTGATGATTTCTCATTAGCAATTCATTGTTCTTTTCAACCATTAGAAAACAAGCAATAAGTTTAAAATATTTTGTAAATTTTCACTCTTTATACTGCTGCTGTAGGAGCATGTTAGAAGCATAAAAATAATATATATCTTTTATAACATATTATATTTTGTAATTTTATCACCACACAGTTTCATCTATGAAGTGATTTAAAACATAGTTGAATTATATTCTAAATAGAATAGTATCATAATTAAATCAGTCTTCTAAAAACTTATAGATAATTTATTTAGTTCTTAAAAAACGTAGGATATCAATTATTTAACAAATTAGAATACTAGTAGACCATAAATTTATGATACTTAGTTCTTCAGGAACTTAAGATCAATTTTTCAGGAATTTTATATTTTATTTATTTATTTAATTAGTTATTCAAGAACTGTAGATAATACTAATTCTTCAGGAACTGTATTAATTTATTTTAATTCTACAGGAATTTTAGAATACAAGTTTTTCAGGAACTATGTTTAATTAATTAAAATTAAATAGCATTAAATAATAATATCTTTTGCTTGCTTCAAAGTAGTTTATAATAATCAGCAACAAGAAACAAATAATTCTGTTGATAATTATTAATCTAGGCAAAGAAAGATTAAAAATTAAATTGTCTCTGAGACTCACCTACTTGTCTCTGATTGAGGCTACCGAAACTAAATTTTATAGAATGGTTTTTGGTTGTGTTAAACAATTCAAATAGATAAAAGAGAAATACAAAATTAGAAAAAGAAGAGGTTAGGGTTTCATTGATAATGCATAATAAAGAAGGAATACAGAATAGTAATTTAATCTAAATATAAAGGGACTATATATAGGCTAAACCAAAGAAATTGAAAAGACTATTCTACCCTTTATAAATAATAAAATAAAATAACTCTATATTTCTTAACATCTTCCCTCAAACTCACAATGCGGCAGCTACAAGCATTGAGAGTTTTCCAACAAGAAAATGAAAAACGGGAAATAGAATGTGACTTGGTAAAGAAATCTACAATCTGCAAAAAAGAAGAAACAAAGGGCAAAGAAATGGTGCCATGCTTGAGATGATGACGAGTAAGGTGACAATTGATCTCAATGTGCTTAGTTCGTTCATGAAAGACTAAGTTGTGAGCAATCTGAATAGAACTCTTGTTGTCACAATACATAGGAGTGGGATGAGAAAGAGAAACTCCCATATCTGCAAGTAACCAACGTAACCAAACAATCTCTTTGGTAGTAGATGCCATAGCACGATATTCTGCTTCAGTGAAAGATTGAGAAACAACATATTGTTTCTTACTCTTTTAAGAAATGAGAGAATCACCCAAAAAGATACAAAAATTAGTAACAGACTTGCGATCTGTGGGATCACTGCTATGATCAGCATCAGAGTATTCACACAGCTCCAAGGAAGAGGTGGATGAAGTAAAAGACTTTGAAAGACTGTACCCCGAATATACCGCAAAATATGAAGAACAACTGCCCAATGAACTGTAGTAGGAGAAGTAACAAATTGACCAACAACATGAACAACATATGCAATATCTGGACGAGTAATAGTGAGATATACCAAGCTTCTAACGACAATACGGTATAAAGTGGGATCTGATAAAGGAAAACCATCAGAAGGAGAATACTTTGCGTTTACCTCAATAGGAGTATATACAGTCTTATTATCAGTAAGTCTAGTCCACTCAAAAATATCTGTAACATATTTCGACTGAGAAAAAAGATAACCTCTGGGTGAGTGGGCTACCTCAATACCCAAGAAATATCGTAGAGAACCCAAATCCTTCATTTCAAACTGTCTAGCTAACTCTGTCTTCAAAACTGAAATACCATCAATTTCATCACTAATAATAATCATGTCATCAACATATAAAGACAGAATGATATGACCTACATCAGTGCACTTAACAAAAAGAGCAGAATTATGACTACTAAAAGCAAATCCAAGGGAAGAGATCACAACAAAAAATTTCTCAAACCAAGCACGAGGTGCTTGGTTGAGACCATATAACGCTTTCTTGAGCTCGCAAACATACCTAGAATCATGTGAAATACCAGGAGGGGGCACCATATAAACTTCTTCTTAAACATCTCCATTCAAGAAGGCATTTTTAACATCAAGTTAAGAGATATGCCACTGACGCACCGAAGCTATTGCAATAAGAGTACGAATAGTAGTCATTTTTGCAACAGGAGCAAATGTCTCCTCATAATCCATACCATACTGTTGAGAGTACCATTTTGCAACCAACCTAGCTTTGTATTGCTCAATAGATCCATCAGAATTAGTCTTAAGCTTATACACCAACGATAACCAACAATACTCTTACCAGGAGGTAGAGGAACCAAATCCCAAGTACCTATCTTATGCAAAGCAGAAAGTTCCTCATCCATAACTTGCTGCCAAAGAGGATCAAGAATTGCTTCTTTATAGGAAGAAGGCTCAGAGAGACAATGAATAGAAGCTAAAAAAGAAGTAAAAGATGAAGAATAACAAGGATAAATAAAATCTGGTAACTTTGTGGACTTACGAATGCGTATGTATTGACATAGAGGTGGATCTACAATCTCAAACGGAGCTTGAGGGACTATAGGAGAAGAGGGAGCTTCATATGTGCCGGAGAGTAAAGTGTCAGTACCTACAGAATGGTCAGTACTAGGAACCTGAGATAACAAACTATCAGAATCCTCAGAAAAAGGATTTATACAAATAAGATTAGATCTAGTCAAGCTATGAGTAACAGATGGAATAGAAAAGAAAGGTATATGCTCGAGAAAAACAACATGATGAGACACATAAAGTTTTTGAGTTATTGGATCAAAACAACGATACCCTTTTTTTACCTTTACCATAACCAAGAAAGACACAAAGAGCATATCGAGAGGACAACTTGTTGCGTTCAACATGAGGACGAAGAATGAAACAAGTACAACCAAAAACTCTAAAGTAAGAATAATCAGGGGCATACCCATACAATTTTTCGGAAGGAGAAAAATCTGAAATATGAGAAGATGAAATTGTATTAATCAAACCTACAGCAGTGAGAACAACTTCACCCTAAAACTCACTAGGAACAGAAGCAGACAACAAGAGAGAACGAGCAGTTTTAACAATGTGCCTATGTTTTCTTTCAGCAATACCATTTTGCTCAGGAATATCTGTACAAGAAGTTTGGTGAATAGTTTCATCTAAGGCAAGCAATTCATAAAATTTATTAGAAGTGTACTCCCCACCCAAATCATACCTAAAACATTTGATAACAGCAGAATGTTGAGTTTTGACAAGAGCTCGAAAGGCTGTGTATATCTAAAAGAATTCAGAACGATATTTCATTAAATAAACCCAACAATAACGAGTATGATCATTAATAAAGGAAACATAATATCGAGACCTTCCTTTTGTGGCAACAGGAGAAGGTCTCCATACATCAGAATGAATCAAATCAAATGGAGAAGAAGAAACAAAAATACTTTGATTAAAAGGTAAAGCTAAAAATTTTGCCAGTTTACATTCACTACAATCAGAAATATCACAAGTTTGCAAATTTTCTAATGCCCCTGTGGACACTAAAAATCTCAAACGAGAAGACGAAACATGATCTAAATGAGAATGCCATAAATAAAAATTAGAAGAAGAAGGACTCAAACGAAAAGAAGACAAATCAACACTAGTAGCAGTAGTAACTAACACTTTTAACTCATCCAAAATATATAGTCCCCCCTGCCTACAGCTTGTCCCAATCACCTTCCGAGACTGCATATCCTGCACATAACAAGAAAAGGAAGAAAGGTGACTAAATTACCAGAATCATATAATTGACCAACAGAAGCAAGATTTAATTTCAGTTTCGAAATATGATAAACATTAGGGAGAGACAAGTGAGGTGTAACAACAGAACCAACACCTGCTAAAGGCATAGGAGTGCCATCAACAGTCATGACAGGAATAGAAGACGAATGAGACACAGAAGTAAAAGATGAAGAATCTGGAGACATATGATGTGAAGTACCAGAATCCAAAACCCATAAATAATGTGACATACCTGAAAAACTATGAGGCAACTAACCTACGGAAGAAGAAGCAGACATAGCTGGTGGTTGTAAGTAGAGGAACATTTGAAATTGTTCAGCCAGAGTACTAGGATCGGTGAAATGACTTGATGAAACTACTGCTGCAGTATTAGACTGTGGTGGTTTGTAACCCTGAGGTGGTCTATAAGCATTCGATTGTGACTGTTTGCCAGGCTTCTAAGCTTGAGATTGTTGTTGCGATTGATTCTACTATTTCAACTTAAGACACTGAGCCTTCCAATGACCTTTCTGCTTACCGAAACTACATTTATCGAAGGCAACCCTTGTGTAAGTCTTATTTTGATTATTAGTGTGTGGCTTAGAAGGTACTGCTAACACGGAAGGATTAGGAGTAGAAAGAATCCATTTTTCAGAATAAGACTTAAGACGCATTTCTTCATCCAATAACTCACTAGCAACTGAGTCAACAGAGGGAAGTGGAGAACAATGCAAAATTGAACCTCGAAGTCCTTCAAAATCACTACGAAGAGGCATTAAAAACTGTACCAATCGTTGATGTTCTCTACGAGCAATATAGGCACCACATGCCTTTAATTCTGCCGATTTTGTCAGAGTCAATTGATCCTAAAGATCTGTCATAGTAGAATAAAATTCCTAAATACTCATATTCCTTTGCTGAAGAGCTCGTATGTCATTCTCCAGTTGATACTGTTTTGCAAAATTTGTTCCACTAACATATCCCCACAACTTTTTACCCTTCAAAAAATTTCTCATCACATAACTCCAATACGAATAATTTTTTCCATCCAACCTCACACTCATAGACTGAAGCGAATCATCTCATTCAGTAGCCATAATCAAAATCAACAAAGAAAACAACCATAATGCAAAAGATAAAAAAATGAAATACCATATTGCAGACTGAAGCGAAAACGAAATACCAAACAACCAGATTGAAAATCGTCACTCCAAAACCAAACAAAAATCGTCACTTTAAGAATGCAATACAACCAGAAAACAAAATCGTCACTCCAAAACAACTAGAAATCGTCCAAAAAAATTCATTGTTTGAGATTAAACCTTGCCCCATGAAACTCATCTCTGATACCATGTTAAACAATTCAAATAGATAAAAGAGAAATACAAAATCAGAAAAAGAAGAGGTTAGGGTTTCATTGATAATGCATAATAAAGAAGGAATACAAAAGAGTAATTTAACCTAAATATAAAGGGACTATAAATAGGTTAAACCAAGGAAACTGAAAAGATTATTCTACTATTAATAAATAATAAAATAAAATAACCATATATTTCTTAACAGGTTGAACATGTGCCTTTGCTTTTTAGGGTAAAACACTGAATGATTTTTCATACTTGAGCTTGCTGGCTTGCATGAATTAGATCTTGAGGAAGCAACTCTTCAATTCCAATTTCAAGAACAAATGACCTTGGGTTGCCATGCACGTGCTTTTTGACTACTACCTCCAAAACCTCTTTAGCACATGCATGGTGAATGGTTTCAGCTACAGTACCCAATGGATGTCTAAGAGATTCCCTAGTCTTTAATCAAAGTTGCGAACATTATCGAGCTAAACTACGCATTTGAGTGTGCAAGGATGGTTAGAACAAAATTAAATTAATGAGGACCATATCTATCTATCTATATATATATTATCAATGAGGATACCATAATTAAATTAAGTAAAAATATTTGTATCTCGTACTAATAACGTGTTGTAAATCGGCTTATTAACACAACAGATCAAAGACAATAAGAATAAATATAAAGCAACAAAGTAAAGAGAGATAGAAAAAAATATGTAGAGAGAAAAGGGGTTCGAAACTCATATTATTAGAGTAACCTTAACTTCCCTTATATAGAGAAATAATTAGGGTTTTGGTATATACAATATTATTGAAATAGCCCTATACTATAATTCCTGTAAAATATATACTCAATAATATTTAAGTAATATCCACATATAATAATTTATTTATAACAATAATAAATATATATTATTAATTTAATTATTTCCAGTTCAACCTTGATTGAACTTCTTGACTCGTGACCCTTTGTTCTCACCGGTTCTAAAACCGGATCGAATTTGAAAACTATGAAAAATACATAAAGTTCATGGTAAATTTATTTATTAACTCAATAAAAAACCCTCTTTACCCTATAAAAAAATTTAAAAAACTTTTTGTGTTCATTAGGGATTAATCTCATGTTTTACAAATTAACATAACCCATCATATTCATCTAATCTTAACCGTTGATTCCATGTTTTACAAATTAACATAACCTATTATATTCATGTAATCTTAACCGTTGATTCCAAAATGAATAGTTAAATAATTGCTCGTTTATGAAAATTCAAAATTATTTTCTAATAAAATCTCAACCATTTATTATTAAACTAATGATTGAAATTACACAAACATAATAAGTTATATCTATATAAATATGAGAGATCCTAATACATTTATTGGAGGAAAACAACTAAAAACATATATTTATTGATTGATTGATTTATTTTAGATGATGAATTATCCACATTAAAATTAAAAGATTTGAAATAATAATAATAATAATAATAATATCTTCCTTGTGGTCTAACAATATAGGGAATATAATGACTTGCCAATCAAATTACTACTTGAGATTTCATAGTGTATGTGATAGATTGATTAATAATTATTACAGCCTAAAATAAATCATTATAATTAATATTTTAGTCTTTATTATTTTAAAAATAATATTTTTAATTTCTAAAGTTTAGAGATGGTAATATTATCATATTTGAATGCAGTGATGGAGTTAGAAATTTTTTTTAAGAGAAGCCAAATTTTTTATATATACCATAATTTATATCCAAGTAATATATATAATTAAGTTAATTTCTATATATTTAAGAAAAATCTTCACCTAAAATAAGGGGTCAAATATAAAATATGACAAAAATTTAATAATTATATACAAAAAAAAAAATTACATTTTGGAGGTAAGGAGGACCATGCCCTCTCCCTCAGCCTCCTAGTTTCGTCATTGTCTGAATGGACAAGGCAGGAATCAAATTCAAGTGATTATATAATCCGATCCTATTTGACCTAAATCAAGTTCGGTTCTTAGGAGTGAGTGAAACCAAATCGAAATTGAAAAATTGAATCGAACTGATTGATTCAGTTTTTTAAAATTTCAGTTCGGTTTGGTTTAAAAATTTAAAAACCGAATTAAATTTCGGTTTAGTTTTTGTCCAAAAAATTTCAATTAAAATCGAACCGACTGAACTTTATATATATATTAAAATTTACTTGAATTTTATCTCAAATTTATAAAAAAAAAAAAAAAAAAAAAAAAAAAGGAGAAATAGCAACAACAAAAAATCAAAACCAGCCCAAACCGACCAACCGAACGAAACCGAACTTTTGGTTTATAATAATTATATAATTATTTATATAATAATTATAATTAATATCATTAAATTATATAATTAGTTATTATTATATAATTATATAATTATTATATATAATAAAAAATAAAAAAATTATATTAATAAATTAAATAATTAAATGATTATTATTTAATTATATAATTATTATTTAATTTTATTAATTTGAATTTTTTATTTTCTATTTTTAAATAATAAAAATAAAATTATATTTATTATATATACAATAACATTTTAGTCATTTTCTTAAAAATTTAACAGAAAAAGTACAAAAATTAGACAGAAGGACTAAATAGTCTGATGGAACCAAAACTGAGAGACTAATTAGTTAGTTTCTCAAAAAGTATGATCGAATTAGTTAATTTGGTCAAATCTCAAGGACTAAATAGTAATTTATCCTAAATTTTATATAGAGTTTAATTATATTTTGAGTCCCTTCGTACAGGGACAGAGCGACGTGGTGCTCAGGACTTGGCCCCCTAATTTATTTTTAAAAAAATTTTCACATAAAATTATACTTAGCCTCCTCAAAATTTTTTATTTTTAAACTTTTCCTTTAAATTTTCTGCCTTTGTCTTTGCCATCATATGTGTTATAATTAGACTTGTTTGTGGATTAGACTGAGAACATCAATTTATAAAAAAAAATTATTGGTTAGATAAATCAGACTTTTGAAAAATTTAACTTAGATTTGATCCACGAAAAAATATTATAAAACCAGATTTTAAAAAAACTATTTATAACGGTTCATAAATGAAAGTTGCATTAGCATACGACTCACAAGGATTATAAAACCCGATTGAAAAATACAACCATATATGATTTAGTTCACATCTGATCATGAGAACGCAATCTGAGACGGATCTATAAAATTTTTTTCATGGTGTAAATTTTTAATACAAATACTTACAAATCATACTTAGATTCAAAATAAAAACTAATCCTATAAAGATCATTTTACAAAATACATGCATATAAATATAACATTACAATAGTTCCATACGACTTTTCATATTTTGAAAGCATTGGATAATCTTTTCATTATCGACACTAACAAATATTTATTTCTCAATATATGTAACTAAACAATTATTAAAAAATGTATCTTTTAAACGATTACGCAATCGAGTTTTCACTAATTTCAATCGATAATATAGCATATATAATCATGAAAGAATGAATTAAATAATATAAATCATCAATTAAATAATAACAAATAATAATCATGTGAAAAGAATTTAAAAATCCATATGACATTACAAATTATTTAATATTTAGCATATAAATAAAAAAATAGATACAATAAAAATAAAAATAAAAAATTGAGATTTACCTAGTTACTATTTATGGACTTGTGATCCAAAACTTGTAAATTTTTAATATAGCTTGAAAAAAAAAAAGAAAAAAAGGATTGAAGGTGAGAGTGAAAAAAGAAGAAAAGAGACTCAAATGGCCAAATCTCTTTTCAGTTTTTCCTGTAAGTGGGAAGTGAGAACCAAATCTTTCTAAAGAAGCTTTTCTAATGGCATAAATGAAATTATGTTTACATCATAATTTTTTTTTAAACATCATATTCTTTTTTTTAATGATAAATACAAAGTGATACAAAATGATTCGAACTTATGCGTCTTACAGACTTATAACGTGATGCTTATGTCCCTTGTGGATTTATCAACGGCTCCTCCAAGTATGAGTAATGGTATATTCGTCCTGAGTATGACCTATATATATATATATATATATATATATATATATAATTTGCATATTACATTGTGAAGAATAAACACAACAAGAACTTACTTGTTGAAGCGCATAAACTAAAAGAATTGAACTAAAATTACCGGTCACTGAAACAATCACAAAAATGAAAAGGCTTCTTGAAACCACAACCTAAAATCCTTGTTTTTGTTGGGAAATTTTTTGGGATATTTCACATGCACAGCGAAAGCAGAAATTAATAAAAGACTCACAGTAAAAACAATAAGAATTTTACGTGGTTCGGTTTCTCAATAAACTTACATTCACGATACACAATGAATAATTCACTATAACTCTTGTAGTTACACAGTACAATTTTTGAACGGACAAAATTGTAAATCATTTTTCACACAATATGCAATAACCCAGTACACTCTTTCTCACAGTGAACAAAAATTAAAGAAATGAAGGATAATTTTTGGACGAACAAAAATTATCAAAACCCTCTCACTCACATACATAAAACTCTCTCTCTCTATTTTTGATTTTATGTATTTTATTATATACTTGTTGAATGAGTTTCCCTAGGCAAACTCATGCAACTATCAAGAGTAAGTCAATTCCAAATAAAATTGACTTGCTCAATATTCAAAAGAATTTGGCACCGAAAAATTGCTTTTCTTCAACACGTTTTATTTCTTCTTTTTAACATATTAAGCCGTGGAGCCACCATGTTGAAGGGACCCACTTTACCTACCAGATTTTGCAGAGTATGAAGTTTATTTATTTTTACTTATTTTCAGCAGATAAAAACTTGTGTAACTTCCTCCTACAGGGAAGTTATTCTTCCTACATGAAACAAAGACAACTGCCAAAGGCAATCATCTACAAATCCATGGGCTGGGCTCTCATTATGGGCGGGTCCAGCCTATAATTCTAACACATTGATATACTTAAATTTGTATGATTTAAACTTCATTTTTACATAAGTTTTATTATTATTATTATCATTAGGAAAATATATGCATTAACGTATTTTATAAATATATTATATATTTTTGTAAAATATAATATTTATATATATTTTTTAATTTTAAAAATTAAGTGAGCATACTCTATCTCATTTGAATTTGCTCTACACTGAACTTTTTCAATATAAGATGGTTAGAATATGAATACGCCAAAACACAACTCATGTCCATCCGTAGTTTTCAAGAACCGCTACTCCTGCTATTTGCAATAAGAGAGAGGGATAAATTTGCTTGTGTTGTGTCTCAAGTGTGTGTGGGTACGTATATGTACAGTGGTCTAATGGTCAAATTTCCTCTTGTTTTTTAGTGCTATTCTAATTTCAAGATTTAAGATGGATTATAGCTTAATTTAAATTTGAAATAAAATTAATATTATTTTCTTATTAATTAAAAAATTAAAAATTAAATTGATTTTTAAAATTATTATATCATATTACTAATTTAATATCATTAAACACCAATTCGAATTAATTAGACTTTTCAACTTTATAAATTTGATAAATTACCATTAATCAAACTAATGATTCAATTAATTAAATTTTAAAAGTTAAATAGTTAAAATAACTCCATTTGATTTGCGATTCTAATAATTAATAAAATAAGAATATTTCTTTCCATTTTGATTTGGATATAATTGACAATAAATTTTAAAATCATGGTTCAATTGACGTAAAAAAAAATAGTGTATAATTAAAAAAAATGAAAATGATAGATAATTAATTTGACTAATTTTAAGAAATTCAATACAATTAAGCCAAATATTTTCATTCATAAATTAAAAATTTTAACCACTGATTTCTACCAACATAGGGTAAAAGTTTATAATTCAAATATTGAAAAAAATAAAAATTTCTATTTTAAGTTTTTAACCATTGAGCTTATAATCCAATTGTCAAGTATATAAATACAAGAATAGAGGTTTAGCATGAGAATCTCCTTCCCTTTTTAAGTATTTTAATTATGTATATAAAAATATGTATTTGAAATGTGTAAAAAAAGAAAAGAAAAGAAAAAAGGGAACTTCAAATTATAATTATTTTTTGTCCAAATTAAAGGATACATCTGCCATTAAATCAATGTAAATTATAAATGTATAAACATACTTTAGTTAATAAACATTCTTTGAATATATAATTTTTTAATATTTATTGAGAAATTAGTGAAATTTAAAGAGAAAATACAACATAGTTTACATTGATAATTTTAAAATTGTTAAGGTTCAAATTGTTACATTTTTAATGATAGTACCCCTGATATTATTCAGCCCATACTTTACGTCCTACGTTACTTATAAATTATAATTAACCAAAAAATAAATAAAGAAATAAGGAAATTTTTTGCCTATCTAGTAATTAAAGGCTTATTATTATTATTATTATTCTTATTCTTCTTCTTCTTCTTATTATTATTATTATTATTATTATTACTGAGGACTAATTTTATCCATTTAATGAAAAATGCCAAAATTATAATTCTTAGGGTGCATCTGGATCGGGATTAAAAATGTAAAATGTAATAGTTACAGGTGTAACTATTAAAAGAGTAATAGTTACAAGTATAACAGTTAAATTGTTAATTTTATCTGGCAAATCAAGGATAATAGATAAATTATTAGCATGATTAACTGTATTTTGTATAAAAATATTAAAAAAAAATTAATAAAAAAATTTAATTTAAAAAAAAAAGTCATTTTCATAATTTTTTTACTAACTAAAACAAATTATATATATATTTTTTTAGGAAAAAACCTATCATATTTTAATGAATAAAATAATACTATAAAAAAATAAAATAAGAATAAATTTACAATCAATTATAATTTACAACTAAGCAAAATTAAAAAAACAAATCTCCAGTTAAATAATTCTATAAATAAAATCCAAATTAAAAAAAAAATCAGTTAAAAAAAAAAGAAATTTTTTTTCCTTTTCCTTTTTGAATTGACAGTTGTGAACCCTCAATTTTGCACCCTCATGATGTTGCCGCAGTTTGACACATGCTGAATTTCATACGCTACGCAGAGCCGGTATGGTGGTCCCGCTAGCCAGTTAGCGGACAGGGGTTAAGAGGGCAGCGCCCCTGGAGTAAAAATTGGCTTTCAGTTATCATATTACAATGATAAATAATTTTGGATCCATCGCCATTAACCGGTAATTTTTCAGACTTCAGAAACCATGGGAAATTGACTCGGAACCCTCGAAAAACTAACCCGAAAAATCTCAAAAACCGAACTGGAGGGCGAGCGGCCCTAAAATCGGGCCGTCTCAAGGACCTCCGAGAGATTGGCCGACGGCCTATGCGAGTTCGCGAGGTAGGGGCGTCTGCGGATGCGCCGTCGTGACTCGGGAAAACCGCGAGTCACTTCGAGCGTCCGCACTGACGCGCCTGCTGCGCGTCAGTGTCAGACGCATCAGCACAAGTCTAGTACGTCTGACCGTCCGCCAGCGCCACTCGCGGACGAACGTGGCTCTCACGAGCGTCCGCAAGGCCCACTCGCTGTTGTTTCCCTTTTCGCGAATTTTTGATTTTACCCCTCATTTTTTTTTTCACTTTTTAGGTCATTTTTTGTCTTTTTTACCTCAAATCAAATCAAATCAATCTGACCAATCCCTAAATCTCTCCACCTTACAGTGAAACGAACGACGTGGGTTTTGATCCCCATTCAGTGAGGTACGTAGGCACACTTGAAATTTAAATCCAAGTCTCAAATCCAAATCCCAATCAATCTCCTTCCCCTTTTATTTTTTCTATGTAAATGTCAATTTATACTTTCCTTGTAAATTTCAATTAAAGCAGTTAGTTAAATTAATTATTTTAGAGTAAATGAGTGATTTTGTGATTTTCCTAGTACCCCTAAGGGCTAGAGGAAATACTATCATTTACTTGTGGATGTTTAAATACTTGCTTTTTATTTTCTCCATATGTCTCATAAATTATGCCATGCTCATGCATTATGAATTGTTATTAATATTTGTCATTCATGAAATCAATTTTTAAAAGTCAAATTAAATTTAAGAGCCAAATTGAGATTATTTTAACTAAAAAACCTAATCTCCGAACTCAACCTGATTCGAGAACTAGTGACTTTATCATTGAGTAAATTAATCAAAGATTAATAAATTGAAGTCAAATTGAGTTTTTTCTTAATTTTTTCATTTAAATAAATTAGGGTGGTGACTCCCGAATCCTTTTCAAAAATCAAAAATCAATTTTCTGAGGCGATAGCTACTTCCAATTGTGAGCACCGAAACTCGTATCTTAACTTCCCTTAAAAATCCCTTAACCTTTCCTAAAGGCATTTTTCCCGAGCGAGGGTAGGGGCGTTCGGGCGAGGTCTCACAGTTGGTGACTCCGCTGGAGACTAGTTGCCACCCTTTTTTCAATAAAAGGAAAAACAAATAAGATAATTACCATTTAGTTATATTTTTTCCAAAATAATCTCCATTTGGCACTTAAGTTTAAATTAACTTTCATGCATCACTTTGTATAATAAAGGCTCATTGCCTAACTCTAAATTTAGGAAACCTTTTGGATGGCAAGTAGCATTGGCTCGACAACTCTCTTTAACTATGTTGGGAGATAGCGAAAGCATTCCACCCCGTGACAAATCCCCGATCATTTCGGTGGTGTAACGAGCAATCAGTACTGTTGGACTCACGTGAGTTTCTTTGACTCACATGTGGTTAGGTATATCGATGCTCTAGTGTGACGGAGACCCTTAAACCAAGCTACCATTCACCCTTGTGCATATAGTTACCTTAGCCTTTGGCCTTAGGTTCCGTGAACCATAATAAATAGAAGCTTGTGCATAAACCATGAAACTATTTTGACATGCATCATGACACTAACATGCATACATGCATAAGAAACTCGAGAATAAAGTCTTCTCTCCCTAAACCAAAATCGGTGGTCCGTCACCCAAAAAAATACCCAACCAATAAACCCGGTGAAAGGAATCATTTTCCTGATATACCATTGTGTCTGTATATCCTTTTTCCAGTGTAATTTCTCACCCTTCCTTTTTTCCTTTTCTTTTGAAGGTACCGATGGCCAACCCAATCAACATGGATACCATGAACACCCTCCTCACCAACCTCCTTAAAAAGCAAGAGGAGAATTTTCAAGTCAGCCTCAACTTTGCCCTGAGTACACAACAAGCCAATTTCAGCAAGGCTTTAGCCGCTTAACAAACTAATTTCAATCGAGCTCTAACTGCTCAACAAGCCAGCTTCAATAATGCATTGGCCCATCTCACTACAGCCTTGAGCTCTCAAAAGCAAACCGTGGACCAAATCAAGTCGAATCTAATGGCTTCAAGTCTTTTGACCACACCCCGTGTTAATTTGATCAGCTTCACATCCCCCCATTTTGCTAATCAAACCAAGTCACATCCAATTAATTCAAGTTCTGCCGCACCCCATCTTGATCAGACCAACATCGTAACTCATTCCATGATCAATCGGCCCGACATCTCCCCTTTCTCGACCAACACTACATTTGGTCCCAGTGTTGCAACCATGTCAACTCCTATCATTGGCCTTACCCATGATAGAGAAGTGTCCAAAAATGCCATATAACTAATCCCAATCACCCATGCCAACCCAACCCTTGTTATTTATTTAACCAATAATGAAAGAGCTCCTCAAAGTTTCATGTCTCCAAACACTAAAGTTGACCTTCCTCTTTCTTTGAACCCTTTCCAAGGAATAGGAACCTCTACTCAGCCAAACATCAAAAGGCCCATCAAACTACCCTTGAAGTGTGACACCACTATGCTCCAACAAGCTTATACAGTTGGGAAAAGATGCGAGAATAGTAACCCTTGTGCTTCCACTTTTATTATCTCCACCAAACAGAAAAGTGGAGAGGTAGCTACCATCACCTACCAACCCTGTAAATCAGAAAGAAGGAAGTTCACTGATTTGGGTATTCCCTTGAGCACAGTCTATAAGATGACCTTTGAAGCCGGCATAGTTAGGCCTTTGGAGTCGAAAGCACCCCCTAGCCATCCATCAAGAAACTACAAGCCTCATGAGTACTGCGAGTACTACTAAGGAGCTGGGCACGAAACTGACATGTGCAAGATCTTAAAGCATCGAATCCAAGATCTCATTGACAATGGAGATATCCTCCCTCCAGAACCCGTACCCAATGTGCCTATCAACCTTAGGGACATTATCAATTCCCTCAAAAGCGAACCTATCCAGTGACCAGCACTTTGAGAAGAACATTGGCCTAGCTGACGTGCCCTTGTTCAAGCCCAACAATCAAGTTGAGTCCAGTCAATCCTGAGTCTGAGTCTGAGTCTGTCGAGTCTTATGCTTATTTCTTTTCTTTTTAGTCGAATTTAGAGTCAGACTTTATCGAGTCATGTTTCTCTCTTTTTAGGTCTGTAATTGACCAGAGTCAGGATCTGCTAAGTCTAGCTTTTCTTTTGAGTCTGTCTTTAAATTTTAATACTACTTTTAATGAAAAGTTTAAATTTTATCTTTCATCGTATATCTCATGTGCTTTCTTTTTGAATTCAGCCTGAATGATACAAAAAAAAAAAAAAAAAAAAAAAGTGAAAAAAATCTATCAATTACGGCACAGAGGAAAAAACTAAAATCACATACATTGCATCTGCATATCATGATACACAAGCATTGATTGAAAAAGTTCATCGGTTCTTGGACTGTTTTGTATGGGGACCCAAGGATATGGTAGGGGTAGATCCAAGCATCGCAGTTCACAAGATCCCGACCTACGAACACATGAAGCCTGTTAAGCAGAAACTGCACAGAATGAAGGCAAAATGGTTTTTAAAGATCAAAGAAAAGGTAACCAAGTTGTTCGACAACCAGTTCATCGAACTGATCACTTATCCTTCATGGTTAGCCAACATAGTGCCTGTCCCCAAGAAAGATGAAAAAGTCCGCGTATGTGTTGACTATAGGGATCTCAACAAGGCTTGCCCAAAAGATTACTTTCCTTTGCCTCACATTGACTTATTATTAGACTGTATGGCAAGTGCATCAATGGTCTCCTTGACCGACCTCTACGCGGGTTACAATCAAGTCTAAGTATACCCTCCCGATAAGGAAAATACATATTTCATAACAAAATGAGGCACCTACTGTTATCGAGTCATGCCTTTTAGTTTGAAGAATGCTGGGGCAACATATCGGCCTCCTGTGCCACTGAATCCCATAGTGACACTATGGCCTTTTACCACTTGGGGCATAGACATCATCGAAAGAATCTCCCCAAAGTCCTCCAGTGGTCATAAGTACATTCTGGTAGTTGTAGACTACTTCACAAAATGGATTGAAGCAACACCATATCAGGTTCTGAATTCTAAGAAGGTGGCCCATTTCATCCGAACCAATATCCTTTATCGGTTTAGAACCCCTTTCGAGATAATCACTGATAATGACTCCCACTTCCAAAAGAAGTAGTCAGACTGCTCCAAAAAAAAAAAAAAAAAAAAAAAGAATCCAGCATCACTGCTCCTCTCCCTACCGGCCACAGACTAATAGGGCAGTTAAGCATCTACCTGCTGGCTTATTCAAAACCACCGTCCGCACTCCTATAGGGGCAACCTCATATGCCTTGGTCTACGAAATGGAGGTTGTCCTCCCTATTGAAATGCAAATCCGCTCTGCTAGGGTGATGAGAGAAAGCTAGCTAAACGAAGCAGAGTTGATTAGAGGCTATCATGACCAGTTGAATGCCATCGATGAGAAAAGAATGGATGCAATATACAGAATTCAAGGTTATCAATAGAAACTCGCCAGACATTTCAACAAGTAGGTGAAAGATAGGGGTTTGCGAGAGGGAAACTTGGTCCTGAAAGAGATCTGAGCTCCTGTGCACGATCCAAGAGGAAAGTTCAGACCAAACTGGGCTAGGCTGTATGTACTCGAAAAGATCCTATCCGGCAGAGGCACTATCCTCATGGACGTGGACAAGAACAAATCCCCCAATCCTTGCAACCTAAATCAATTAAGAGATACTTTGTCTGAATGTAGTGTCTATAGTTAGTTTCTCATATCTTCAAAGCACTATAATCAGAACTACGTGGACCTGATTCTCCCTAAAAAGAAAATGATAGAAAAATAATGTAAGGAATATGTAGGCAGCCCAACTTGGGTGCGGTCCAAATTATAGTACAAAATAATTTTATTCACATGAAAAGCATCCTATTTTCCTTTCATCTATATCTAAATGCATCACTCACTCGTTTCTTTTGCCAAAATAAAAAAAAAATAATAATAAAAAGAAAATGTTCGATAAGCTGAAAACCCGGAAGGACAACTTAAGCAGAAATTAGAGCAAGCTCGTCAAGTTGAAAACCCGAGAGGGCAACTCGGGCAGAAGTTAGAGCTAAAATAATAAAAAAAGAGGTTTGTCATTCAAATTGGATTTTATCAGGAGTCATGTCAAAATCCATTTGTCATGTTCAAAACGAGAAAATGGATAATGTGTCATATCTCATTTAAGTGTGTCAAAAGTTTGAGTTTGTCAAGTCTGTCCAAATAACTCACCCTCCTTCATATCTCATTTAAGTGTGTCAAAAGTTTGAGTTTGTCAAGTCTGTCCAAATAACTCACCCTTCTTCAATTATTCATTTTCTTCCTAAAATAATCAAACAACTTTACCCTCTTCAGAGTCGTTTTCTTTTATGTCAATCCTTTCATTCTTTGAAAAATCACAAAAGCTGAAGAAAGCTTTCAGAGTCAAATCATCCAAAGTAAAGTTGCCATTGTCTCTCATTAGGGGTACAACCATCAAAGTCATTCACATTCTTTCGAGTCATTTTCGGTCAGTCTGTCATCCCTTATCAGGGGCATGATCTCTAAGTCGTGTTTTCCTATCAAAGTTCTCAAGTCACCAAAAGACCCAAACCATTTGGCTCCCCTTTATTCCTAAAAAGTCCATCTCGATCTCTATGCCAATCCCACTGAATCTTAAAAGCACCATCTCCGAGAGCCTTCCTAGCACAGATAATGCATTATTTCTTTTCCATGAATCATTGTAATAAAATCACAAAGCTCAAGCTACCTGGCAGAACCAGAATCGACCAAACCTCTCGCATAACCCACATCGCCCAAGCCATTTGTGGATGGCCTACATCTCAAAGCCCCAGCTCCTTGATGAAACCAAGCCGCCCAAAAGGTTCCATTGTAGACCAAAATCAAAGCATATCCCTCTCACTGTTCAAAAAGAGTCCAATCTCCTAAGCCCAAGACCTAGGTTTCCTAACAGATAGTAGTAAAGCTTCACGGAGTTCCAGTCTATATCATTTCAGATAGAGGCACTCAATTTACATCGAGATTTTGGCAGAAACTATAAAGTGCAATGGGTACTCAGTTAGATTTTAGTACTGCTTTCCATCCGCAGACTGATGGGCAGTCTGAAAGAACAATCAGAACATTGGAAGATATGCTCAGAATGTGCATCATGGATTTTGGGAGCAGCTGGGATAAGCACCTGCCGTTAGTTGAATTCTCATACAACAACAGTTATCATTCCTCCATAGAAATAGCTCCTTTTGAAGCGCTTTACGGAAGAAAGTGTCGATCGCCCGTATGTTGGATTGAAGCTGGTGACCAGCATATTAAAGCGCCGGATTTGTTGAAAGAGACTATGGAGAAAGTACCAGTGATCTGTGAGAGGCTAAAGACTGCATTTAGCGGACAAAAGAGCTATGCAGATCCGAAGAGGAAAACGGTTCATTTCATGGTAGGAGACCGTGTGTTTCTAAAAGTGTCACCCCCCAATCAGCAAAGCCAAAGGATCCTCCACCCGATCAGCCAAGCTTAAGGGTCCTCCACCCGATCATCCAAGCCAAATGATCCTCCACCGAATCAGCCAAGCCAAAGGATCCTCTACCGGATCAGCCAAGTCAAAAGATCCTCCACTCGATCAGCCAAGTCAAGAGGGTTCACCCGATCGATTAAATCTTATCTCTTGAGTCGGCTCACTATAGGCCGAGGCTCTCCCCTTATCAGAATCTTTTCCAAATCTCTCGAGCCGACTCGCCATAAGTCAAGGCTCTCTTTCCCATCCTCCTCACCCAGAAATGTCTAAACACTCACCTAGACATCAAGCTGATCGCTTTTCCCATCTTCCTAAAATCACCTTTTCAGATAACAAATCACTGGTTCAAGGTTTTAAGTTTGCATAAACACCTTTCTACTTGAGGTATAGATTACCTGTCATGGTCATCACTCAAAAATATCCCAAATTTGTTAGATCTTCCTAAGATACCCTTAGGAACCCACCAAAGAATCATTTTGCAGCCTTCAAGTCACTTTGTTTCAAGATCACATTTAGGAGTTGACATTGCACGCAAACTGTATTCATACCATACACATAGCAAACTCGTGAATCCACCCTCTTGCATCCATACATTCACTTGTTAGATGCATCATCATAGACAATTCGTAGCATTAAAGTCTCGTGAATCCCAAAACATGCATATATAAATATGCATCATTTGTGCACCACCATCTATGCATATGAAATCATTTGTTGTCATATACCATCATGCATAAGCCAAACTAAATGACTAGTATCTCCTCGAATCTGATCGATATCTTTTCAGAATTGACCAGTACCTCCTCGAAGCTGACCGACATCTTTCTAGAATTGATCAGTACCTCCACGAAACTGACCGACATCTTTCAGAATTGGCTAGTACCTCATCGGAGCTGACCGACATCTTTCCAGAATTGACCAGTACCTCCCCGAAACTGACCGACATCTTTCCAGCATTGACTAGTATCTCATTGGAGCTGACCGACATCTTTCCAGAATTGACCAGTACCTCCCCGAAGCTGATTGATATCTTTCCAGCATTGACCATTACCTCCTTGAAGCTGACCGACATCTTTCCAGAATTGACCAGTACCTCCCGAAGCTGACCGACATCTTTCCAGCATTGACCAGTACCTCCTCGAAGCTGACCAACATCTTTCCAGGATTGACCAGTACCTCCCTGAAGCTGACCGACATCTTTCCAGCATTGACCAGTACCTCCTCGAAGCTGACCGACATCTTTCCAGGATTAACCAGTACCTCCTCGAAGCTGACCAATATCTTTTTAGGATTGACCAGTACCTCCCCGAAGCTGACTGACATCTTTCTAAGATTGACCAGTACCTCCTCGAAGCTGACCGCCATCTTTTCAAAATTAACCAGTAGCTCCTCGAAGTTGACCGACATCTTTTCGAGATTGATCAGTACCTTCTCGAAGCTGACCGCCATCTTTCTAGAATTGACCAGTACCCCCTCGAAGCTAACTGCCATCTTTCCAGAATTGATCAATACCCCCTCGAAGCTGATCGTCATCTTTCTAGAATTGATCAGTACCTCCTCGAAGCTGACCGTCATCTTTCCAGAATTGATTAGTACCCCCTCGAAGCTGACTGCCATCTTTTCAGAATTAACCAGTACCTTCTCAAAACTGACCGACATCTTTTCAGAATTGACCAATATCTCCTTGAAGATGACCATACATCTTTCCAGAATTGGTCAGTACCCCCTTGAAGCTGACCGCCATCTTTTTAGAATTGACCAGTACCTCCTTGAAACTGACTGACATCTTTTTAGAATTAACCAGTACCTTCTCGAAGCTGACCGCAATGCCATTTCACAACTATACTTCCAAGCAAAGCAACCTTCCTTCACCCAACCCTGACCATGGTAATAATCTTTCACCCGATTCTGACCGTGGTAACCATCTTTCACCCAAGAGATAAGCAGTTATGATACCAATGATGTAAAATCTCTCAAAGATACCGGGAGCATCTTCCCTTATCAATCAATCCAGTTGAACCTTCACCCAGAAATGTCTAGAAGCGAGCATCTAGACATCACTTTGGTTCCTTCCCCCGCTTTTTAACCAAATCAGCCCCATCCTTCATCCAAAAATATCTAGCCCCTAGCCTAGATATCAATTTGGTTCCTCTTTTCTTATCTATTTATAAAACTCAGTCACATCCTCCACCCATAAATGTTTAGGAATAATTGCTTAAACATCAATGTGGTTCCTTTTTCCATCTTCCTTTTTCGACCATAACTCTCACCCAAACATGTCCAAGTACTGACCTAGACATCACATTGGTTCCTTATACCATCCCCCTTCGACCATGTCTCTCACCCAAACATGTCCAAGTACTGACTTAGACATCACTTTGATTCCTCATACCATCCCTTTTCAACCATCCCTCTCACCCGAATATATCTAAGTACTGACATAGACATCACTTTGGTTCCTTAGACCATCCCTTTTCAACCATCCCTCTCACCCGAACACATCCAAACACTGACCTAGACATCACTTTGGTTCTTTGTACCATCCCTTCTTTTGGATTCACTATCATCAGAATCGCTTTACAGATAAGACAATTCTAAAGATGGGGCAGCTGTGAACTCTCAATTTTGCACCCTCATGATGCTGCCGCAGCTTAACACATGCTGAATTTCATACGTTACGCAGAACAGGTACGGCGATCCCGCTAGTCGATTAGCGGGCAAGGGTCAAAGGGGCAGCGCCCCTAGTGCAAAAATTGGCTTTTAGTTATAATACTACAATGATAATTAATTTCGGATCCACCACTACTAACCGGTAATTTTTCAGACTTCAGAAATTTTTGAAAACTGACTCGAAAAACTCCGAAAATCAAACTGGAGGGCGAGCGGCCCGAAAATCAGGCCGTCTTGAAGAACGTCCGCAAGACTGGCCTGCGGCCTGTGCGCCTCTGCGGACTCGCCTGCTGTGTGTCAGTGTCAGACGCGTCAGCACAGGTCTGACATGTCTGACCGTCTGCCAGGTGGGTTGGCGGAGCCGCCAGCCCTGCTGGCTCGTCCGCCAGCTCCCCTGGTGGATGGCACCAGCGCCACTCGTGGACCCGCTTGGCTCTCACGCGCGTCCGCGAGGCCTTCTCACGGCTGTTCCCCTTTTCACGATTTTTTAATTTTACCCCTCATTTTTTTTCACTTTTTAGGCCATTTTTGGTCTTTTTCACCCCCATCTGCTCCTATAAATACCCCCTATTTTTCCTTTCAAATCACACCTCAAGCACTTGTTGATTGGCTATCCATTTTCTTCTTCTCTCTCTCTCTAATTATTTTCCCACACTTAATTTGAGTAACTACAATTAATTAATTAATTAAAAATTAATTTTAATTAATTAATTAATTTTAATTAAGTGTTCACTCAATTTGATTAATTAATCCTTTTAATTAATCACTTTAATTAATCAATCTTTTTAATTAATTAAAAATTGGGTAATTAAGCCACCAAATCATCAAATTAATTTTCTCTGAGATTAATTTAAATTCATCTTCCAAAACCGATAAAACAGTATTTCGGTCCCGAAAATCACTCCGCCCACTCAAAATCCCCCCAAAGAGAAGGTACATCATCTTCTCTCACCAATTTCAAAATCACCCCAAATCAAATCAAATAAATCTAAACAATCCCTAAACCTCTCCACCTCACAGTGGAACGAACTACGTAGATTTTGATCTCCATTCAGTGGGGTACGTGGCACACTTGGAATCTAAATTCAAGTCTCAAATCCAAATCTCAATCAATCCCCTTCCCCTTTTATTTTTTCCATGTAAATGTCAGTTTATATTTTCCTTGTAAATTTCAATTAAAACAGTTAGTTAAATTAATTATTTTGGAGTAAATGAGTGATTTTGTGATTTCCCTAATATCCCTAAGGGCTAGAGGAAATACTCTCCTTTACTTGTGGATGTTTAAATACTTACTCTTTATTTTCTCCATATGTCTCATAAATTATGCCATGCTCATGCATTATGAATTGTCATTTATGAAATCAATTTTCAAAAGTCAAATTAAATTTAAGAGCCAAATTGCGATTATTTTAACCAAAAAACCTAGTTGCTGAGCTCAATTTGATTCGAGGACTAGTGATTTTATCATTGGGTAAATTAATCAAAGATTAATAAATTGGAGTTAAATTGGTTTTTCCTTAATTTTTCCATTTAAATAAATTAGGGTGACGACTCCCGAATCTTTTTCAAAAATCAAAAATCAATTTTCCGAGGCGATAGCCGCTTCCAATCGTGAGTACCGAAACTCGTACCTTAACCTCCCATAAAAATCGCTTAGCCTTTCCTTAAGACATTTTTCCTGAGCAAGGGGAGGGGCGTTCTGGCGAGGCCTCACAACAGTCGAGTATCTTTTTTACGTATTTATTTATTTTATATGTTTTTATCCTAACTTCTCATAGATTAATGAATTAAAGTTTAAGTGGGAGTAACTCTTAAGAAGGTTAAACATTAATCCTGATATCTAAAAGCCTACCAAACAAGATTAAAAGAGGGTTAAAATATTATAGGAGTAACACTTAACCCCTTTTAACTCCGATCCAAACGCACCCTTAATGAGGAGAAATCCCACCAATAAAAATAAATAAATAAGGGTAAACACCCTAACAACCATTACACGTAGCTCTACATTTGGACTCAAATTCATAATCGGTCTTGATTAGTTTTAATCCGATTAGAATCGAGTTTAGTCATAGGTAAGGGGAAAGATATGATGATCTTTGAATCAGATTGGACTTGGTGATTCTGTTTGACTGTCTTAGTGACACAAAAGAGTAATAATAAATTTGATTCAAAAATCAATCGAAATCCAGTCAAAACGAATACAAAATTAATCAAAATTGAAACTAATAAGAAAAATGCCTTGCTATATCTAAGGAAGTTAAATTTTACTAATGAATTTTCACAAGTTGTATTTAAAATTGTGAGATTGCAAATTTAAATCTTTAATTAAAATCAAATTTATAAGCAAAAAATTGTTAAATTTTTATCTATTTAGTACAGGTTATTTATCCTATTTTGGACTCATTTTGTCCATTTAATGAAAAATCCAAAAGAGGTATAAATTATCCAAGTGAAAAAATAATTGATAAAGGAAAATATGGAAAAGGAGGTTAAGTACACTACAAAAAATCAGATATTATAGCACTAGATTACACGTAAAACCAATCTTTGTTAGCAAAATCATGCAATAAAATCATGGATAAAAGTTCAAACTAGTCTTTGATTTTTTGATTTTTTATTTTTGCCCAAAAAAGAGAAATTACTGGTATTAATAAAGCCCAAGGTCTAGAACAGTACAATTATCAATTTTATAAAAAAGATTGATTCAATAAAAATAAGCTTGATTGACTATAATGTCCAGGCCAAACCTACCCAACTGAGAATTAAAAGAAATGGGCTTTCAGCCAAACAGATAGACGGTTCACCGGCCTTTCACACAAGAAAAATGACAAAAGAACCCCTGAACACATCTCTCTTCTCCGAAAGCTTCCTTCTTCTCCATCGCCACTTGTGGCTAAGAAAATACTTGAAATAGCTTCAAGAGTAGGAGATTTTCTACAAGATCAATCAAGAGAGTCTTGTACCATTTAGATATTGAGCTTACCCTCCAGATGAAGCCAAAATCGAGCTAACAAGAACAAGGAACTGAAAGACTCAACCAAAACAAACCAAATTTGCCCATATTAATTCCTTTGAAAGCCAGCATAGAGCAAATCAAAAGAGAAACAGCTTCTCTTTGAGAAGCTCTGTCACCAACCCCAGTAGTCTCTTCCCCCTCACCCTACAGTCATCTACAGACAAAACCTTGAAAGAATGATTGAGATAGGAGAGCCGGACTTTGTCGGATTCCACCATGATCTCCACAGTGACCAGATTGCATCCCAAACATGCATATCACAAAAACTCCATAATCCATACTTGACGGAAGACAAAAGGCAATACACTAAAGGTATAAAAGCGGCTTATTTTGACTACTAAATAAAAAGAAAACAAAAAATAAAAGGCAAATCAAGGACCACCATATGTTTCCCCACTTGGAACTTAGAATGGAAAGCAGAAAGGCACTGGCAGAGCCCAGTTCAACCTCCAAATTTTTTTATTATATGTATTATGTAGTATTTTTTTTTATATAAAATTCAAAATTATTGAAATCCAGTCCATTTTTTTATATGAAATTTAAAATTATTGAAACTCAACTCAGTCCCAACTTAAATTTTGGGTCTGCTATTGTAGAGAGGTACAGTGGCTACTGAGAAAAGAGAGAGCAGCGTATTATTGTGTTGGTTTAAGTTTAATTTCTTTGATTTTTTATTCATCCGATTATATTTGACCAAATCAATTCCTATTGTTTTAAAGAAAGAAAATATATTGTCAATTATCACTAACTATAAATAATGGAGGGCTGTTTTGTTTAATCTCGATGTCAAAATTGTACAATCATAATGAGTGGAAGATGACGAGTACATTTTTTTTTTTTAATTTTAAATTTTTTACTTCTCTAAATTATTATTATTTTTTTTTGCCCCTCAACTAAAATTCTCGGTACGCTACTGCTAACAATAATTAACATCCTCCTTGAAATTTAAGTTGATATTATCGAAGTTACAAAACTTTGTTTCTTTCCGGTTTGTGAAAATGCAATATGTGAGATGAGAACAGAACAGAACAAAGGAACAAAAAAATATATATATACAACAGAGTTAGAGAAAATGACATCAAAAGGAGCATTTAGCCAACCTCACAAATCACAAATAAACCAAATCAGTTACCTAATGGTCCAAAACAATAACAGCTGCTCTACGCTTCCCCTCTCCCCCCCCCCCCCCCCCCCCCCCCACTATCCTATTGAACTGGGGAGTGTTCCTGTCACTGTAGATATTTGGGTCCACAAATGGAACCCATATGGCAGATATAATGGCCTAAATCCAATCCCAATTTGAGCTGGACATAAAAATTAGTATAAGCTGCATTTTTACCAACCCCCACTCTGAATTGAATTCAAACAAAAAATTTCCTCCATATCTTGACTCATTTTTTTTTTGCCTGACATATCTTGACTCATTTAGTCGATACTTTTATTTATATTTGAATATATGTCATTTACAGTTTTATTTTAGGTAATGTTAAGTATGGACTAAAAACATTTAAGATTCTTAAAATGAAAAGAGATATCAAGTTTAAAATGTACTTAATCGGCCTTCAAGATAGCCTTGAAATGACCCAAATACAACAATATATATTGGACCTCATGAAAATATAAATTTCCAAATACAACAATATATATATATATATATATATATTGGACCTCATGAAAAACTATAAATTTAAAATCAAACACAATTTTGAGGGTTTATTATTCTTTTAAGACTTAAGACTTGAAGTCAAGATTTCTCCGCTGTCCGACTATACTATAGTCGCAATACAATTTAGAATTCGACTTTAATCAAATCCAATTATGGCTATGATAGGCTAATGGTAATGATAAGTATATATACGATTTAAATAATATATTCATATACGATTTAAATAATATATTCATATTCGATTTTCTCCTCCATACTAAAATAAAATAAAAAAAATTATTTATTTTTCAACAAAAATGATTAATATCATTGATGTTAAGAATAATACATATTCATCCTAATGAGGGTTTATAACTCATCAGACAGTATACAAGACCAGCTATTAGGATTGTAGCTCAAATTATGAGTTTTAAAAAACCAATCAGCTACTTTGTTACATTGCCTGTAGAGAAAGTTAAATTACAAGATATAAACATCCTAGCAAGAAATTGTATATCCTCAACAAGAGCCTTTATCACCCACGGGAACTCAACAAGAGCCATAAAAAAAATTATGGCTGCGAAATCATATCAGTATTTGATAAAGCAAATCTTAATTATTGAATACAGTTAATTTGAACTTCCAAACTCCTGGAGCAGGACCAAAAAATCCAAAATTAAGAATAAAGGCAACTACTGAACATATTCTATTTTTTGGTTTGGTTTGGTTATTAAGGAATCCATTTTTTTTTATATTCAAATAAATTTAATTTATATTGAAAAGATATATATTTTTTAAATATAATAATCCTTTTAATCCACAAATAGTATTTAATTATTTAACAAAATAAATTTAAATAAGTTTCTCTTTTTAAAACTTAGCTATCCATTTCTATTTCCTAGTACAAGATTTTATTTTATTTTTATTTATCCGTTTTTTCAATCACCTTAAAATTCAAATTAATTCTTCAACTACTTCAATATTATAGATCTACGAAAGAATGTGATATCAACACAGCTGCAATAGAACAATAAAATGAATCTTTGCTTAAAAAATGAATTCAGATGAGCAGATTAAGTTAATAAGATTGAAACTATCAAGTCATCAAATCAAAATTTCATTTCCAATCAGATTTTAATTACACAAAGAAAAGTGTAATAATTTATATTAAAAAAAAAAAAAAAAAAAGTCAAATCCAACTCCTCCTCACAACTTGAAATTGAGTAAAAATCCTAAAAACCCAACAAAGATCTTCAAATCTTGAATCCCATTATCACAATCACAAGTGTAATTTACAAAAATCAAAACCCAAAATAAGTTAAAAATTAAAAATCAGTAGCAATTAACCTAAAAGAGGAGTATTGAAATCAAGAGTTTGATTAGTATTATCTTGTTCATCTTGACTATCAAATTCATCTCCACACTCATACACAGATCCAACAAGCAATAATTGATCTTCTAAATACCTTTGCAAAAGCCCAATTTCCTTTCCCTCTTCTACTAATCGATCGCAATCGCAGTAACCCTCTTCACATCGCCGGAGCCGCTGCTCATCGTCATCTCCTTCTATTTTCCTCCGACTGCGGCGGCAAATCCGGATAAAAAGCTCGGCGGCACAGAGAAGAGGGAAAGTAGCACAGAGGAAAGGGAGAAGAATAGGGGAACAAAAGAGAAGAAAAAGACAGCGGCTCCGGCGCGTGCGGAGCCATGAGGAGGCGGCTACCATGATCCGGCGAAGTGGAGAGAACATCGTGGAAGGAGAGGTGGTCGGGGGCGTATTAGAGTGGAATTCATGGCCGGTTGGGGTTAGTAATGGTGGGGATGGAGTGGTATTGGGGTTTGAAAGAGGAGAGAGTAAGTTGGCATGTGAGCGGGGATTTTTATACATGAGAGGCATGTGAGGGATGATGTTGATTTTGGGTGTGTTATACTTCTTGTTAAAGTTCCTAATTTCACTGTAAAATCTTAAATTCAAATTTAAAATTGATTTACCACAATAATCAAACTATCATCATTTATTTCGTGCAAAAAAAAAAAAAAAAAATATATATATATATATATATATATATATATATATATAATGTGAATTCAATTTAAATTAATTTAAATTTAACTTATAGAACTTATTTTTTTAATGATTTCAAACTAAATAATAATTATATCATTTCGCAAAAAATTAATTTAATTTATCTTAATTATTATTAAATAAAAATAGATAATTAATAAAATAAAATAAATTAATTATCTATATAGATGATATTTAAAAGAAATTTTACATAGTAATAATAAAATTGAGTTGAATTAAATTTTTTCAAATAAAAATTTTCAAAAATTTTGAGCTTAAAATATATGCTTAGGTTTCCAGTTGAGTGTAAAATTTTAGGCTCGAATAATTTTATACCCAAGCTTGGGCTTGACTCTCTTTATAACTGGATCTCAAATTCGAGAAATTTGAGAGAGAGAGAGAGTAGAGAGAGAAAAGTAAATCTCCAAATTTAAATTAATCATGTGATTTCTATTTTGTTTATTTTCTGCAAAATAATAACCATGTGTCAACATTTAAGTAGTTTGTCACTTCAATTAGGAATTTTAATTGAAATCACAATAGTAGCATATAATTTCTCCATATACTCATATTTATATTTGAATTTATTTCTAAATGTGTCGAGGACGCTCAATTATGATAGGGGCAATTTGAGCCTCTTTGAAACTCTCTAAAGAAATAATATCCTAGTTAAGATCTCTCCAGTAGGTGAAATAAACTTTTGGTACATGCTTAACTGCCAATAATCTACACCTCCATTATTGGGATGTAATGCCATTATTAATTCCAAAGGCATGTTGAAATATTCCAACACTTTAGGCTCAGTCAAGTGTTCAATACCTAATGGCACCCTCTGCAATAATTCACAGCTCTAAACAATTAGCTTTTCCAGACAAGGCATTGCTCCCCTCTCAATAGTTATGGTTTTGACTCATGTAATTTGTTTAGACCATGTTTACATAAAATTTTGATTGGGTCCTGTAATTTAATTAGAGGTCCAATTAAGTAAGTTATCAAAGTTTGACAGTTACTTTTCACGTGAGCATCAGTGACAAAGGAAAAGCATCAGTGCTAAAAGAGTTGCACCAGTAATAGAAGCACATGGAGCACTTACTAAAGCTAAAGAATGTGGAGCAGTTACTTATTGGAGCTGAGGAGCTAGTGGAGCAGCTTCTTAAGAAGAGTTACTAGAAGCAACTTAGATGAATTAGTGGAACAGTTTTTTAAAAGGAGTTACTGGAAGCTGCTTCTAGTCTTAAGAGGATTTACTAGAAGTAGCTTTTTGAGGAGCTAGTGGAGCAGTTTCTTAAGAGGAGTTACTAGAAGCAGTTTCTTAGAGGAATTAGTGGAGCAATTTCTTAAGAGGAGTTACTGGAAGCAGCTTCTTAGAGGAGTTAGTGGAGCAGAGTTACTGGAAGCAGTTTCTTAAATGAGTTAGTGGAGCAGCTTTTTAAGAGGAGTTACTGGAAGAAGATTCTTAGAGGAGTTAGTGGTTAGTAGTGGTTACCAATAATTATTCTAAACAGGCCTATAAAAGCAGATGTGCCAGCAAACAGAACTCTCTCTCACACACTCAACCAATCAACAACAGACAAACAGTCTCAAACTCACTCATAAAGGAGAAATTAAATCTTTTCAAGCTCTTTAACTTTCAAATACTGTCATATTCATATACTTTGATATGTAAAAGCTCTTTATAACTAAAGTTCTTTCAATCAATACAATTCCTCTTTACTACAATACAATTCCTCTTTACTACAATATATACAATTCCTCTTTATAATTACTATGGTATTTTAGCTAGCAAAACTTTCTAGAAGTAGAACTAGGAATCCAATGGTTGTTCAAGTCCTTTTAAACCCTGCACAATTGTTTAATAAGAAATCAAAAGCGCATTAACTCAAGATTCATGTACCTCACACCTATGGCACGCCCGCAATCCTCTTACAAGCTTAAAGGGTCAAAAAATAACACAAATAATTTTTGGCATGCCTAATGGGACAACAAAATACCACATCCTTATTGCCAAACACATCCCCTATTCTTAGTCAAAAAATAACACAAATAATTTTTGGCACACCCAGTGAGACCCATGTCACGCCACCAACAGCAAGAATTTTTTTTTTTTAAGTCACTATTACCAGGTCTCAAGACCAGGAGGAAGCCGTTGAAAAGCACGACTTGAAGCTTACTACAACATTCCTTAAGAAATCCCAGCAAGATCTATTGCTGGAATCCCAGGTGGAAATTCCATAGAGATTCCACCACTTCCTAATTCAACTGTTGTTATTTAGTTAGTACGACTTTGTCAGGAAGAGGTTAATGAAGCTTCAATAAGAATTAGAGAAGCTTCAAGTTTGGATCACTTTGCATTTTAAATTTCAAAAGAGCAAGTTGGTGAAAACTCACCAGGATTAGTTGGACTCGGGGGCAACCTCCAAAGGTTCACTAGGGGAACACAAAGTATGTTCTTGCTAAAGATGAACAGGGTTATTGTCCCTCATAGAGGAGGGAAGCCGCTTCAAATGCTGAGGCACCACAATTTATTGGTCGCTCCACTAGCAGGCTTGTGGAGGCTCAACAACTTTTTGAAAACACAAGTGAAGACACACATCTAACAACCTATGAAGTTGAAGGAAGCTTGTATGTTCCACGTGCTCTAAGCTCGAGGGCATTCAGGGGAAGTTGAGTAAAAAGGAAATTCACTCCTCAGGAGATGGAGAGCACATATGGAGTCGGCCAATGGCACTAGCGAACCACAATATCTAAGGCTAGTCATAGGCTAGATTTTGGCTTGAGTTCAATTGTAAAATATGAGCCAGTTAATTAAGTTGCGAAGAGGACGTTGTAAGCTAAAGGAGGGGAGAATGTAAGGACCTGCATCAAGAGAGTTGTGAACTTGAGGTGCCAGCTTAAGGTGTTAAGTAAGCTATCACGTCAACAAGCAGGAGCTAATACCACATCGGTTAAGAATGAAAGTGGAAAGCAGTTTATAAGGTCCAACTAGTTATTATCTATATAAATTGGGTTAACTGTTTTAAATCGAAATTAAACCATAAAATAACAGGTTATTTGGAGCTAGTATTGGGCGAAGCGATTACATCAAAGCCTTTAATTAAGGCAGTAGAAAAAAAAAATCCATATGGACTAACTCAATTCAAGCCTATCAAATTCAAAATCTCGTTCATAGTTACATATATTTAGTTCAAGAAAATAAAATATCAATAGATCAATTTGGTTTGTGATTTCAAAAGTTTACAATCCCATTATAATGTGATATATTAATAATTTATATTTATTAAAATATTTTGTTTTTCTTATATTTCATTTTTTAATTTCTTTTTGTTATTAATTATGACTGATTTAAAACAAATTAATGTTATTCTATTTTCACTTATTGCTGATTTGATTTCATAGATTCATCTTATAAAACTAATTAAAGAGAAAAGATCTTATAAGGAATCCATATGAGCACATATCCATCATGAGTAGAGAAGAAAATTAATACAATATACTTTATACACTAGATTATAAATTTCAGCTGATTTATAATAATATCTTAATCAAAGGACAAAAGATGTTATTTAGAAAATATTTTCACATGTAAATAATTTTCGGCTAAGTAACCGGAGCCTTATTCAAACATAAATCAACAATGAGCTAATTGAGCAATAAGTTTCTGGTCTTGGATCACAGGCACATTGTATTTGTCTACAAAGAGCTAGTGAAGTAAACATAGTCATGTTTTCTTTGAAGTAGCTTTTATTTCCAGATGTGGCGAGGGCGCTGGATAAGTTTAGGGGCAGCTTGAGCAGAACTTTGGCCTTCTTTGAAACTCTCCAAAGAGATAATATCCCATTTACTGTCACGCCAGTTGGTGATGTAAACCTCTGGCACGTTCTGAACCTTCCGATAATCTCCTCCATTAGGATGAAGTGCCATGATTAAATCTAAAGGCATGTTGAAAACTTCCAATACTTTAAGCTCAGTCAAGAATTCAATGCCTAATGGCACCGTATGCAGTAATTCACAACTTTGAACAATAAGCATTTCAAGAGAAGGCATTGCTCCCTGCTCAATAGTTATGTTTTCGAGTTTATTTAATTTGTTTAGACCCAAAAACTTTAACCTTTGAAACCCCTGAGCTTGAAAGCACAAATTCTCTCCATCATAAGCCTCTACAAATTCAAGATGGACCAAATTGGGCAAATGCTGAAGTAATTGCAGTGGATCATCACTTAATCTACTCCATTTCAAAATGAACTTCACCAAACTATCGACTGAAGATATCCAGCTTGGTAATTTCTCTAAACGTCCTCCTAAGTACAGCCGTTGAAGAAATCGAGGAGGAGAAGATAACTTGTCCATGTCAATGATCTCAGTTTCTACAACAGAAGTAACAGACAGTGCTCGAAGATTCCTCAACATCTCAATGGAAAGGCACAAAGCCTCTCCGTCTTCTCTCCTTAACTTTATAATGCCTAACCTTCTCAACTCATTCAATTTTCCCACTTCTTCCATAAGCTTTTTGCCTTGGTTTGCCTCTAAGAAGCAGAGCTTTTGTACAGACTGTAGACTTCCAATTTGAATTGGTGCCTTGAAACCAAATTTGGTGTGAATCTGATCATCAGATTCTAATACATAGCGATATACCAGTAGATGGCGAAGTTTTTGGAGTTTCAAAATCTCATTAGGCAATTCAGTGACATAGGTATGCTTCAAATCCAAGGTTTCTAGGTTCTGAAGATTGCCAATAGAGTTTGGAATGGAATTCACCTTGGTATTTCTCAGACTAAGATATTTTAGAAGGTAGAGTCTCAAAACTTTCTTTGGAAATTTTGTTAAAGGTGTGTCTGCCAGATCTAAAACATTGAGCAGCCTTAAACTACGTGAAGGAAAATCTGATCCAAGGGATTCAGGTTTAAATTCTAACCCCGAAAACACGAGCAGTGAGCGTAGTCGAGAGGCAATAAGTCTTTGTTTCATATTTAGCAATGGCACGACATCGTGCATTGATAAGCGGCGAACTTTTTTGGGCCACACCATTCTCTGTTCGTTAGCTATTGTAACAAATTCTTGGTCATTCGACTTCAAAATTATCATTTCTAGCAAAATGTCTTGGACACGACATGTTTTGACCCGTCCATCACTGGTTGCCTCTACCACTTGGACCAAGCTTCTTTTTATAAGCTCATTCAGGTAGGCTTCCGCCACTTCCTCTAATGTCCTTCCTCCGCTTTCTTCCACGAATCCTTCTGCTATCCATAATCGAACAAGTCTAGCTTGCTCAATCCGACTACCCACTGGAAAGATACTGAAATACAGCAAACATTGTTTGAGATAGTAAGGCAAATCATTGTAGCTGAGCGACAGCACACCCTTCAATCTGTCATCTTCTAAAGCTCCACCAAGGCTACGATAAACCATTTCCCATTCGTCTATTCTATTTCTTTGCTTTGTTGCAAGAACACCGCTGATTGCCACAATTGCAAGTGGCAATCCTCCACATCTAGCAAGGATTCTCTGCGTGACATCCTTCAAGGATGGAGGACAAGGCTGGTTCTGAAATATTTTACTGTGAAATAAAGTCTGAGATTCCTTTTCAGATAATGGATTCAAATTGTAGACTTTGTGAGGGGGTGAGGCAAATGAGGCAACATGTTGAGTCCGTGTTGTAAGCAAGATGCGGCTGCCACGCTTATTGTTGGGCAAAACATGCATAAAATGACCCCAATATTCAGCATCAGACACATTATCAAAAACTATAAGATACTTCCTTTCCTGAAGAAATTCATTGATGATTGGCATCCTGAGGTTCACATTGTGCGAACTATCCAATCCTGGAGGATCTGCCATCCGCAAAACATTGGAGAGTTGTTGAACTATATCTATTATGAAATCTTCCACAGTAAAAGATAGAGAGAGAGTAATCCAAGCATGGAATTGAAAATGTTTCTTCACTTCTTTATCATTATACACTTCTTTTACCAAGGTAGTCTTACCAAGACCACCCATTCCCACCACTGAAATCAGTTCACGTTCAGAATTTTCTTCAAAAAGCCAATCAATGAGCTTCGATTTGGGGCTCTCGATACCCACTAGATCGTTAGTTTCTTCAACTAGAAAGGTAAGCCACCGGCTTGATGGTTGACTTGCACTGGTAGAGCTCAAGCCTTGATCCGTGATATTATTTTTTATCAAGTATTTTCGATGCGTCTTTGAGATACCTTCTACTCTGGATTTGATGTCTTGCATTTTGAAAGCAATTTGATGACGAACTTTTAAACTCTTTATGTAGTGAAAGATTTGCTGAAGAAATCCTTGTCCATGACTATGAGCAAGACGAAGCTTGAAAACATCTAAAATGTCCTCTATTTCATAGACAACTTCTCTAACTTTCTTTGCAAATAACTTTAGCTGAGTGTCACTAACCTCCAATGCCTCTGCAACTCTGAGGAAATTTTTCATGAACTCTAGTTCATCATTGATGTACTCAGCTTCTGATTGAACATTCGACAATCGCCTCCCCTCTTCTTCGAGAAATTCTGCAAGCTTCTTAACCACAAAGATCACTGAACCTTCTGTCATTGCTTCCTTAGTTTTTTTAGATTTTTGGAGTCTACCAATAGATATAAATATGCAATGTATGAGTTATGCAATAAATGGATTTTTGTCTAAGTGGTATTAGAGGTGTTTTCTGGCTGTGAGGTCACGAGTTCAAATTTCAATCGCAACTCAATCAAAAACAGAAAAGAGAATTTTGGATTTTTGTAAGGGTTTTACAAGAATGCTAGCTGGAAACCTTGGAAGCTTGTGGTTCTGCTATAGGTAGTCAGGGTTTGGGGTTAAAATGTAAGGTGGGTGTGCTTATATAGTATAATTCTGGGTTTGGTCAACTAATCATCAAGTTCTATTAGTGGCTGATAATTTGGGTGAGTGTACGCAACTCCAAATCTACATCAGCAACACTACATGTATATAGATATATAAATTTTTTAATTTTGGTCAACATCTTTTAAAAACTACAATTTGCAAGAAACATCTTGGATTTAATTATAAACAAGTCCATATTGCCAATTTGCTTAAATAAATTTTGAGAGTAGAAGCCACATTCCGAATTATTCAATCTAATAACCAAATTACAAGGACTTTGCCTACCAAATTTCAAGTAAGTATAATTCTCTTTTTAGCTGGACATTCAATTAAAAAATATTTCATGTTTTTATAATGCTTTGTAGCGAAGTTAACCCATAGTTTTAAATTTTTGTTGACAAACTGGGATTGCTTTCCCCTACTTATCATGATTTGAATATTAGGTTCAACCATAAGAATTTTTTAGATGGCGATATTGGCACTGCAACCTTTAGGTTTCTGGAGCTTGCATTCTCTTTTTTATAATTGAAGTTAACTATAATACCTTATACTATTTTTTATAATTTAAGTTTCATTTATTTTTATATTTTATTATTATTATTTTTAATTCATAAAATAATATTTATATTTTTAATTTAAAAAAATGATAATAAATATAAATATAATAAATATATAATTTTTATATAAGAAAATATCATAGTAAATTTTTCATTTTTATATATTTTAAAATATATACGCTAAATGTTTAAACATAAGCGTTAAGAATAAATTTCACATTGGAAAAATACACTAAAAACACATGGATATATAATGATTTATGTTTGACTACCTAATAAGTTAGTTCTAATATTTTAGCAATGGTTGATTCAAACTCATTAAACTCAATTCATTCGTGGCTTAACATATACTCAATTCAAATCACTTATATCTTTTCAATTCAATTTCAATAATATAGATCATATACTTATACTTTTGTGATTTTCTTTTCGAGAAAATGTGCAAATTTGATCCTATTGTTTACTCTTATGAAGCACATCGCCCCTTTATATTTTTTAAGGTACAAAAATGAGTCATTGCATTTCCTATGTGTTAACCTCTCTCTCTCTCTCTCTCTAGCCCAAATTAATTATTAACTTAATTAATTATATTTTCCTACACACTTATTAATACTTTAATTATTCTTAAATTAGTTTAGTTATTAAATAAAATTTCAGTTTGTAATAAGAATATAATGGTATTATAATCAACTTCAATGAAAAAAAAAAAAAGAAAATGCCAAAAACCAATAAAAAGAGATATAGTGTTAATATGGCCAACTTCTTTTTTTATTATTATGATTATCATTATTTGTCAATGCCTTAGATTTGGTATTAATAATTTATCTACAATCCAACCAAAGAAATGAACTTAATACTAGCTACATATAAAAACTAACAATTATTATTATATATGGGCTGCAAGTTAACTGACAATTTGAAACTTTCCAAAACAATCATTGTCACAGATGTTGCAGCACCTACTATTTACCATTTTCATCGAAAATTGTTCGAAATATATATAATCCCTCTCAAAAGATACCGAATCCTATAAAGAAATAAAAACTATATATATTTTTGTCAGACACTGTTCATATGAAAGACAATGTATATGATGCATGTCAATCCGAACGAGCCTTCCCAAGCGAACTGGGAGTTCGCCTAACGCCAGAATAACTTATTACACATAGTCAACTAAAGATCACCCAGAGAAGTTCTGCCCATGCCACCGAACATCTGCGTATATTGTCGGATCAACATAGGGATGATCCTCAGAGACAATCCCCACATCTCCCCCATGTTCTCCACTTCCTAAGTAATAGAAAGTTTATCCCACTACTTAGTCGCTTAGTGGTCCTACCTTTCAGGGACTTGCTCCCCAAGACAGCCTCCTATAAAAGCTTTCAGAGGCTCCATACACAAGGTTACGTATTCTAAACACAAAAAAAGCTTTCTACTTTCCTTAAGAATGATCATTTACTGACTTTAGCATCGAAGAGTTCACCCAGGCGGTTCGCCTGACCTCTCTAACTTTGTTTTGCAGGTTTAACAAGGTTCATCTAGTTCGGAACTTACTCAGTGTGGGTTCGAATTTTGTCCTACTCACATCATTTGGTGCGGTGAGCGTGGAACACACCTTCAAGTTCCTAGTTTTGCTCCTTTAGTTTCTATGGATCCTAGTTCCAGTAATGGTGGATTGGGACTTAACCTTTTCCCTTTGCATTCCGAGAATGACGACACCCAACGTGATAACTGTCAGATTCCTCCAGTAATACCCAATTTGAATAACTCTCCCCTAGACTTGAACCTTGCAACTGTACAATTACTTTTCAATGCCTTCACTGAATTCACTAACCAAATTAAAGAACTAAAACAGGCCATAACCCAATAATCTCCATCAACCGCCCTACCAACCCCACAACATGCTTCTGGAATCAGAGAAAAGGGAAAGCAAGTTGTAGCAATTCAGTCAAACAACACTTCTCATGTAGTCCCTGTGGAGGGTCTGGATAGGGTTGTTCAGGTTGATCAGGACGAACCTTGGTCCGATGGCGAACCTGAGGAGAAAGATAGTCCTGTGCGACTAGAGAAGAAGATTCGCGAGATTGTTGGAAAAATTGGCATCAGGGTGAATGAAATAGACTTTTCCCTACGAATGGATTCCCCTCTTTGTGATGGTATTCTTACAGCGAGCTATCCCTCGAAATTCAGAATCCCTACCCACATGGAATCTTATGATGGGACCACTTGGCCTAAGATCTATGTACACAAATACCGAACCATTATTAACGTCCAAACACATTTAGACCACGTCCTATGCAAACTCTTCTCAACCACACTAAAAGGCCTCGCCCAAGACTGGTACCAAACCTTACCACCAAAATCTATTACATCATTTCCACAATTGTCCAACCTTTTCCAGGCCAGATTTATAGCTTCTATCACACCTAAAAAGATCTCTACCGACCTGCTTGCTGTAATTCAGAGAGAGGGGGGAGAATCTTCGGAAGTATGTAAAGCGCTTCAATAGAAAAGCAATCCAGATCGAAGATTTGAATAGGGATATAGCCTATACGGCGATGTTGAATGGAACCTCTAATCATGATTTGAGGAAGGAACTACTGTCCAATCCCCCACAGACAATATCAGCTTTGATGACAGTCACACAGATTCACATTAGGATTGATGATGGGATGAGAGATTTTGACCAAAGACAAAAGAAGAAAGAATGAGGGTCATCTAGAGGACAAGGAGATCGCCAGAGCGATCGCCCATATCAATCCAGGGGGTATAATGAAACAGGAAGCAGAAGAAATTATGGGCCAGACAAGAGGGATAAACACTTTACACTCTTATCCACAGCCATAACGCATGTCTTGATGTGGATAAAGGAAACTGGTGAAAGGGTTCAGTGGCCTAGGAAGATGAGCAGTTCTTCGGCGGGTAGGAGAGATAATAACAAGTACTGTCAGTTTCACAGAGATAAGGGACATGACACCGAAGACTGTTGGCACTTGAAGGAGGAAATCGAAAGATTGATACAGAAGGGTGTCCCTAGGGTTAGCCGATTTGTTCGCCAAGATAGAGATAGGGAACTAAGAGGTCGATCTCGGGAAAGGACCGAACCTCAAGAGCCCGAACAGAAAAAGCAGAGAAAATAAATATCGGGTGAAATACACATCATAGTTGGGGGAAGTTTAGGAAGAGACAGTTCAACTAAGCGAAAACTGGCAGTGAGAGATGTGTATTCGGTTAGCTCATCTAAAGCTATCGAAAAATCATTTGGTCCTGTAACTTTTTCAGAGAAGGATAGGGGCAATGTGATCGCCCCCCATAATGATGCAATGGTCATTTCGGGGTACCTTAACAACTTTCTTGTCAAGCGAATGTTGGTAGATGATGGAAGTTCGGTCAATATGATCACGCTGGCCGTTTTTAAAACAATGGGTCTCTTCAAGAAGAGCCTAAAGCTTATCGCGACCCCTATAGTTGGGTTAGGGGGAAAGGCAGTGCCTGTGGAGGGGTCGCTAATGTTGGATGTGGAGTTGGGTGACGGTGATATCACAAAAGAGGTCAAGGCAGAATTCATGGTGGCCGATATTCCTTTTGCTTACAATGCTATTATCGGGCGACCAATCCTTTATGATACTTGTGCAGTGACCTGCATAATATATTTGACAATGAAGATACCCACGTCAGGGGGAATGGCAGTAATAAAGGGTTGTCAAGAAATTTCTAGGAAGACCTATTTAAATGCTTTAAAAAGGGGTCTTCCCAAATTTACAGGTAGAACAACCAGAGGGCTCGGGTAGGAAGGATAAGGCCAAACCGGGTGGAGAAACAATGAAGGTTAAGGTTGAAGAGGGGAGAGAAGTACATATAGGTGCTTCGTTAGATGCCAAGGTTGAGGCAGAAATTTCCCGGGTATTAAAAGAGAATCCTAGCTCCTTTGCGTGGGATACTCGGGACTTGGCAGTTGTGAGCAGAGAAGTCATCACCCATAAGCTCAGCATTGATCCGGCGGTCAGTCCCGTAGTTCAGAAAAAGAGAAAATATTCTACAGAAAAACAGATCGCTATTGCATAAAAGGTTAAAAAATTATTAGAAGCTGGGGTGATTCGGGAGGTATACTATCCATAATAGTTAGCTAATGTTGTTTTTGTCAAGAAACCTAACGGTTCGTTCAGGATGTGTGTTGATTTCACCGATCTGAATAAAGCCTGTCCTAAGGATAATTATCCTTTACCTATTATTGACCAGTTGGTAGACTCCACTACTGGTCATGAACTATACTCCTTCTTAGATGCTAAAGCAGGTTACCATCAGATTCAGATGCATAGATCTAATGAGGAGAAGATCTCTTTTGTAATGGATCAAGGCACCTATTGTTATAGGATGATGCCTTTCGGATTGAAAAATGCTGGGGCGACATATCAACGATTGGTCAACCACATGTTTAAAGACCAAATCGGTAAAAACATGGAAGTTTACGTCGATGATATGATCATAAAGAGCAGGCGAAGTGTAGATCATCCCAAGGACATTGAAATGATTTTGAAGACCATGAGCTCCTATAATTTGAAGTTGAACCTAGAGAAGTGTATTTTTGGAGTACCAGCGGGAAAGTTTTTGGGTTATATGGTCTCTCAAAGGGGAATTGAGGCTAATTCGGACAAGATAGATGCAATATTGAAAATGAACCCGCCCACTAATATTTGAGAAGTTCAACGGTTGAATGGGCGGAATATAGCTTTGGGAAGGTTTATCTCATGTTCAGCTAAGAAATGCCAACCATTCTTCAAAACCCTCAAGAATTTAAAGAAATTTGAATGGTCAGAAGAGTGCCAAAGATCTTTTGAGGAGTTGAAGAAATTCTTAACGACCCCCCCCACTACTTAGCCGTCCGATCCCAGAAGAAGATTTGTACTTGTATCTATCCACAACTGCTGAAACCATTACAGCGGTATTAGTTAGAGAAGAATCTGGTGAACAATGACCTATCTACTATCTCAGTAGGTTTTGCAGGATGCCGAGCTTCGGTACCCGACCCTTGAAAAACATGCCTTAGCTCTCTTCATGGCTTCCCAAAAACTAAGGCATTATTGTGAGGCACATCAGGTCATTGTTCGAACGAATTTACCACTTTGAAAAATCCTTCAGAAGCCAGAAACCTCAGGGAGAATAGCAGAATGGGCAATTCGGATTGGTAGTTTAGGTATCTCGCATGAGCCGATAAGGGTTATGAAAGGCCAGGTTTTGGCAGACTTTGTGGCCGAACTCACGCCATTGGAAGAGGAATCTTAGCTAGAGAAAAAAGAAGTATGGGAGATGTTCGTCGATGGAGCTGTGAGCTCAGAAGGATCGGGCATCGAAATAGTTTTGAAAGGGCCACAAAAAGTGATTATTGAATATGCTGTAAAATTGGACTTCCCGATTTCCAATAATATAGCGGAATATGAAGCCCTACTGACTGGTCTTTCATTAGCTCGGGAAATAAAGATGGAACATCTGATAATTTATAGTGATTTGCAGCTAGTGGTTAATCAAACTGATGGCAATTATGCTGTGAAAGAGGCATCTTTAAAGAAATATGCGGAGCTCGCCAAACAGGCTCTCCTAGAAGGAGGACAGTTCGGTAGCTGGATGATTAAATAGATACCTAGGGCTGAAAATGAGAGAGCTGATGAAATTACTAAATCAGCGGCTGCAGGCAGAGAAGCAACCTTAAAAAATATCCCATTGGCAATTCAAAAATCCGCCATGACTGAAATCATGCCAATGTTGCCTGTAGACTGGGAAGGAAGTTGGATGGACCCTATCATCCAATATCTCTCCAAAAGCATACTGCCAGAGAAAAGAGTAGAAGCACAACGAGTAATAAAAAGATCAAAGAAATATAGCTGGTACAAGGATGATTTCTACCGCCGATCTAAAACCCATCCTTGGTTAAAGTGCATTCGAACCGAAGATGGTGACTATATTCTGAGAGAGATCCATGAGGGGATTTGTGGAGCTCATGAGGAGAGCTCTAGCCTTGCTAGGAAAACGCTGCTACAGGGGTATTATTGACCTACTATAAAGAAGGATGCTGAGGAGATGGTTCGCCTTTATGTTAAATGTCAAGAGCATTCGATAGTCCCTCGACAACCTTCTAGAGAACTCTCCCCAATTGGTTGTCCATGGCCTTTTCAACAGTGGGGAATAGACATCTTTGGCCTATTCCCACCTTCTGTTCGACAAACGAGATTCCTCGTCGTAGCAATTGACCATTTCACCAAATGGATTGAAGCTGAACCTTTAGCGAGGATCACACAGAAGAATATAACCAGTTTTTTCTTTAAATCTATGATTTACAGGTTTGGGATTCCAGATACCATAATTTCAGATAATGGCAAGCAGTTTGATTCTGCCCAGTTTAGGTCCTTCTGTCGGGACCTCCACATCGACCTTCGGTTCACTTCGGTGGCTCATCCTCAAACTAACGGACAAACCAAAGTGGCAAACCGAATTATCTTGCAGGGATTAAAGAAAAGACTGGATGAAAGGAAGGGACACTGGGCTGACGAATTGTACAGTGTTCTTTGGAGTTACCGAACTACACCAAGAGAACCTACAAGTGAAACATCATTCTCCCTCACCTATGGTTCGGAGGCAATAATACCTGTGGAGATCGGCCTCCCAAGCTTTAGGACAGAGCGAGCGGGGGAGATTGATCAAGAAAGAGAATTAAGAGTCAACCTAGACTTGCTAGAAGAGAAAAGGGACCTCGCTTATGAAAGGACTGCAGCTTACAGGCAGAGAGCAGCCAAGTATCACAATCACTGAGTTAAGGAAAGGATTTTCAGATAAGGCAATCTGGTCCTTAGGAAAACGGAGATCGTTAGGGGTAATGCAGGCGTAGATAAATTACAACCTAACTGGGAAGGCCCCTACAAAATAGCAAAGGTCGTTGGACTTGGAGCGTACAAATTGGAAAATCGCCAGGGTGATGTTCTTCCTTGAACATGGAATTCGGACAACTTGAGGATCTACTATCAGTAACAGATCAGTCCCCTCTACCTTAGCTTTTTCGATTCTTTTTTGTATTTAGTTAATCTCTAATTGTAATATGTTCACCACCTGAAGGCATATATTGATTATTATTATGTTTTATGAGATTCAAGTTATTTCTGTATTTCAGAATATTAATAAATCTCCGATTTGGAAAAGATTGAAATCCAGAGTTCTCCAATTTTGTATGCTTTAATTTATTATTTATTTCGGTACTTATAAAAAAGAGAAGCCGCTCCAAGGAATAGGCGAACTTTACAGTTCGCCCAAGACTTCCTCTGTATAAGA
>CATKHJ010402318.1:0-11490 GCA_949750685.1 Vernicia montana | reverse complement strand
ATAGTAACGTGGCTATAGAATGAAAGGAATAGGATATCACAAAGGTTCCGAAGACTTCATAGAGTTAGAGACATTATAATATTTTGCAAGAAACACTTCTCAAAACCTATAGAAGCATAAGAAACATAGGCCAATTATCATTGTGTTGGGCCTTTACTTCAATTTAAACAACTTTGCAAGATAATCGGGCTTAAGAGATCTTCCTTTATCAGACTTTATATCGAATACATATATAATTATATATATATTTTTTGTTTTTTTTTTTCACACTTGCCTCTTATTCCTATCCTAAATCTTTAGGAAATGTCCCTTGCTTATGAAATATGACTCTTTAGCTCCAATTCATCTTTAGAACAAGGGTAAGGATATAAACATGTTTGAGTTGGGTGAGAGATATGGTTCTCAAAGAAAATAGCTAATTAATGTAGGCTCAAATCGGTTAACTAGGAGGATGTTCTCTTGGAATATCAATCGAGAAATTGGCTGATTTGGCTTTGTGGTAAAAATTATAATCCCTTAATCATTTCACAAGTGATGTCTAATCAGTCGTTCGCCTCGAATCACCTAATGATGAGTTCTAATATTTAATTCTTTCATGTTGAAATTAAAATGATTATTACAGTAAGGGTATAAGAACACACATGTTCTAGTATGCTTGTCTGTATACCAAATAACATGGTTATTGTGCAAAAAAAATATTGAGTATAATCATCATAGACATGTATTAACCAAAGAATAACATCAAGGTTCAAAATAATACTCATCATCAATCAAAATCATGACATTAAAACTCAATTCTCATCATAGTGGCTAAAAGTATTCCTAAAAACCTAGAACTAAACTTAAAATCCTAAAAATTTTAGTCTTTTTTTTTTAAGTCACAAAAATTAAAGATGAGTATCAAGAGTACAAAAGTAACTCCTTACTCAGCCATCTTTTTCTCTCTCTGTTTTTTTTTTTTTTTTTTGAAAATAGAAAAAAAAATCATAAAAATTAAAGATGCGTATCAAGAATACAAAAGTAAGTCTTTACTCAGCCATCTTACATTTAATAATTCGGACCTTAAATTTTGAGACAACAAAACCTTTTTTTTTTTAAATGACAATTATCTCTTCTCCAACCTATTCGAGACATTGTCATCAATGTCTACTATAGATAAGTAAAGAGTAAAGAATTTCGTTTGATCTAGTGTTATCAAAGCAACAGAAAGAAAAGAAAAGAAAATGTTGAAATTAAAACTATAAGAGTTAAGAAAGTTACAACCTAAGATTCAGATCTAATACACGTTTTTTACTACTACTGTCCTTGGAGTGCCAGACTACCTGCACCATCAATGGATCAGGTTCGGGTACAAAGTTTTACAGTTGGTCAATCAATTGATCAGTAGTTAAAGCAGAGACTAAGATGCGTCGAGTTGTTTGTGTCATAAAATCCTGTTTCACAATATGATCAAGAAAAGATAACAAACCATCATAAAAATCGTCAACATTAAGTAACCCTAATGGTTTTTTATGAAAATTTAGTTGGACCCAAGATGCAATGTTGAAGATATCTTAAAATATTTCTAGACCACCAAGTAATGCGATAAAGGCATTAACATTGTGATGCATGTATGTCATTCGTTCATATATTCTCATGACATGTAACTCATTACCTATAGTCCTGTCACATCCCACATTTGGAGATGTGACGATCCTAGGGCATGGGTAATCTTAAAGGCACCAACAACTCATAGAACCCTCTTATACGATATTACAATACATTTAACACCATCAATTATAAACCCAAGTTCACAACCAGTATTATCAGTAGCATATGTTCCATATATCTCAATGTATACTAATCATTATCAACATCAATCATATATCACTGTATCAAATATTAATTTTTGTATCCATTTTAACATATGACTTTACAATTTCTAAACCATATAAAGAATGCAATTTAACCAATTATCACAATACTAAACCATAATAATCCATGGAGCTCTAAATGATTTGGCCCACACTGTAAGCTGTAATCCTCTTACATTTAGCGAAGTAATCCCAACAGGAGATAGATACTTGAGATCCACTTGCCGAGTCTGCTACTGGACCTGAAATAAAACACTATAGGAGTGTCAGAGTAGCTTAGTGATTACTTTACAGTAAATTTGAAATAGTATATAAATATTTGTTTGACAATAAAATTATCAAGGTACCAATGTAGTAGTGTGGAAGAAACAATTAGCCAATGATCAATAACAGTTGGGGTTTAATAATAAGGTTCCAATGAATTAGTGGAGGAGTAACAATTTTCCAATGATTAATAGCGATTGAGATTTCAATGAAACAATAGAGAAACAAATTTTTTTTTTCCAATGATCAATAACGATTGATATTCAATATCAGAATATTAATGCAACAGTATAGAAGACACAGTCGAAATTCAAAAACAATGGTCAATAATGGTCATTACTCAATAACAATGATCAATGACAAATGGAATTCAATATCAATGATCAATAACAGATAGGTTTCAATAACAGTGGATAATAACAATCGAGATTCAACAATATCATTTTAGTAGAAATCACAATCTTGGAAGCAGTGTGCTTTCCACATGTAAACAGTGGAGTGGTGGCTAATGTCTTGCCCACTCATATCAGTAAACAGTGGAGTGGCAGCGAAATGCTTTGCTCACTCATAAACAGTAATATAGAGCGTAAGACTGATCAGGTCTCACGGCTAGGACCACCCCCTCCTAATTGAGGTTCAGATATGCTCGCCCTATCTGCAGGCTTTACCATGTGCACAAGGTTTGATGTATAACCCCACATCAGTTGGGGATTTCTGCTTCACAATAGGAATCTCAATATCAAGTATCACTTTTTCAGCTTGAAACATATGAATCTCATAAATTAGGAATATCTCATGTCATATGAATATATGAATCATGTGTAAAGCTCATAGATAAAAATATATAATTGTAACAGAATTTCAATGAGTGTATCACATGAGGGTTCAATAAATTAAGATGGTTCAATCATTAAAAGGAAGATACAAAAAGAACTCAAAGTCAGGCAATATTCAATAAGGAACCTTTGCTTAACAATTCATTTATCGTTATAAGAGCTCAAAAACAATTAAAACTAGAGTAGAGGATTATACACATAAAGTATGATATCAATAGTAACTTAGTAGTATTTCAATAACAATTTCATATAGATTCGAAATATTGAATTGAGGCAATAAACTAAGTTGGATGTTTACAAGTAATCAAGTAGGCCTAAGGCCATCATTGAATAACTTCAGTATAAAGGGTCAAGTTAACATATATCAATGAAAGGAAATTAGAAATTCCAGGATTCTTGTATGGAATATGTTGATGATTAATGACAAATGCATACTATGCTAGAATACCATATACTCACCTTAATTCCTTAGCTCCTATAGTAAACAATAATAGAGTTCTTGATCACACTTATCCACTTCCTTGCCTTTGTTCTCTACAATAATGACATAATTCTCATCACACATGTACACTTAGAAAATTAATGTCTCAATCTTAAACTAGTATCTAAGTATTAACCCTAACACTTAAGCTTAGAAAGATACACATAATAATTCAATCAACCACTAGTTCATTCATAACACATAACACATGAAATGTATTTGCATATATTAGAACTTATAGCAATGATACTCAATTTTGCTCATAGGGTCAAATAGACCTAGGGTTAATAAACCCATCTCATAGTTCATTTTTTTTTACTTAAATTTCAATTAATTATGTTCACCCAATTCATTTTTTCAATCAAATCAAATTTAATTATTAAACCCTGAATTCTACTAATTAGGCCGAAATTTATACATAGTATTTCTGATGTCAAATTCAACCCATCTCTCGAATTGAATCAATATTCATCATTATTACTCATTTATAAACACTTATGTATATTCAATTTAAAATTATAATTCCATCTTTCAAATTTTCCATAAATGCCGAATATAATTGAGACTAAATCCCAATGTTCTTGTCCCTTTTTATGACAATCAAGACAACACTCATAAAAATTATATAATTATAAATGTCAATTATTCAGTAAAGGAAATTTTATCATTTCTATATTAAAATTCTTGATTAGGCCGAAATTCACTTTCAAAGGATAACTAAAATTTTCATTCTATTAAGGTTCAAATTGATTTTTATTTCATGAAATTAATCATGAACTTGAACTTATTTCTTTCACTAGTAAATCAAATAAAATTTTTGTCTCAAAATTTTTTATGTAGTCCAAATTAGAAGAAGGAAATAAGGTTTTAAATCCTCAAATAAACACAAACATCATCAAATCAACACATTATTAAACCCATTTCTTCATTTAAGCAAAAAGACAAATATTTGTTCAATTCAAACCCATATATGTCGAAACAAGAGGAGAAAGAACTCTAAATTATAATCTTTTTTTATTATTGGTTTTTCTCTTGTATAAACTAATACTTTGTCATCTTAAAACTTTCATTATGCCAAAAATTAAGTCAACAAAATATCCCCTTTCTCTTTTCTAGATGGGCTGAAATACATAGAGGAGGTAAGGAGGAGGAAAGTTCAAAGAAATATAAAAATAATCAAATACTCATACTAGGAATGAAGAGGAAAACAAGATTGGTAAAGATTTTTACCTTGAATAATTTCTCCTTTTTTTTTTTTTTTTTTTTTGGAATCTTGTTTTGACCGTATGTAATGGGAGGAAGAAGAAAATGTCTTTTTAAGTGAAAAAAAAAAGAATCGAAAAATAAGAAGTGAAAGTGTAATAAGGAAGCTTTAGATACAATGAAAAGTGAAGATTGATTTTTTTAACTTTTTGATCTAAGGGTTGAGAATAATCCCATCCTTTGGAAGGGGTCAAGTACAATAAAAAAAATATTTAAAAAAATTAAAATAAAATTTTGTAGTGGAAGCTCCCAAATTTTCGGCTGCACATTGAAATGGAGAAGGATATTTTCTTCTTTTCATTTTGAGTTGATATATTGTGACATATTTGGTCTAGATGCCATCTACCCAACAATTGTTACATGAATCATGGAAATAATGGTAGGAAGTGAGGCCCAAGCCCACTTTCCCAACACCAAAACTTGTCAAAATAGGTTACTAAGATTTTTAAACATAAAAAATTTCTTCCTTTAATGCAAAATTTTGTTCTCAACAAAACAATGTGGGGTACGACCCACACCATATGCTTATAGATTTTTAATTTATGATCCATACTTAACAATTTAGTAATTTATGTTTTCTAATTTTAATTTAACACACTTAAACATATCTATTCACATCAATATTCATTGTTAATTATAATCAAACTAACTAAGTTATTAGGTAATCACATACACATGCCTATAAAAAATTCAACTCAATAGCACATAATACACTTAGCTTGCTAGGTTCAAGCAATACAACTATCCTATCTAATTCAATCTTTTAATTTCAACTTTGGGGTAATCATATGAGATATAATTGGATTAGTGAAGCCAAGGGTATTACAAGTCCCTCTGGTGATGTGTTTAATTTTAGCCAAAACTTTTAGAATTATACTTAGGACTCTGCTACCTCCAATATATGTAAAACTTGAGACACAACCCCTTAATCCTAAACTACCTCCCCCAAACACCAAATCAATTTTTCGTTCAACTAAAATTCGACCAAGTTCATTGGCTTCCTTGCAGTACTCTTTATTCTTACTAAAGTTTGGACTACAGAAGACACAAATGGTTTTGAATCTGCGTGTTCAGGGTTTTGCCATTTCTATTTACTATCTCCTCTAAAAGTTGTATGTATATTAATAATGGTGAATGTGTATATAAGGAAAAGATAGGAAAGTAAAAGAACTGTCCAGTTGAGTAAAAAACAGTCTAATGGGGGTAAAGATGGCTGTTGACAGAAAAATAATAAATGTTAGGTGTACAAATGTCAAAAATAAAACATGAAAAAAAAAACTGCCAAAAGTAGAAAAATCTTTTAAAAAAATCAAAAGTAAGAGATTCGTGCAGAAAATTCAAAACGTAACTGTGGGATGCAAAAAAATAATACAACAAAAAGTCAAAAGTTGATCACTATATAGAGATTGACGTCGTGCAGAAAATTCAAAAAGTAACTTTGGGATGCGGAAAAATAAAGCAAAAAGTCAAAAAATTAGTGATATACTTAATTGTAAATAGTAGCTGTAATTGTGGCTCACATCTTCCTCTGGTTTACTCCAGTAACAGCTTAAACGCCTTCTATGAGTCGATGATAGGCTTCCCATCCAGTTTTCTTATTAACTAACAAACAGGGTCTTTTAATATCAGATCTCCTAGATTGTAGTATTGTTGCTCTTCTTTGAATAAGTTCTATAAATCTAAAAGAACACGTTGGACTAGTCCACAATGATGCATATCAAGAGTCTGTAGGATATTGTCCAGAGACTCCTTACTCAGCCCATCCTTTATGAATTCAATTTTGTCTTCTCGATTTATGGACACATATCCAATGCTTCTATAGCATGTGTTACAATTTCATCTCGCGTATTTGTATTAGACTCTCATTCTCTTAGCTCTCCTTTTCTTCAAGTAAGAAATTTTTCTCATTCTTGGTAAATATTTAACAAAAGAGTCATCAAACTCTCTTGCTAGTCATACTTTGGTTTCAATAATCCATAAGATATGCTCGGGAAGATCTAGAAGCCTAAATGTCTTTATCCTTTCCAATCTGCATATGTAGATTTTCCTAAGTACATTTTAAGGAAGAGTTGGAAACCTGTTTTTGAGTGTTGTAAGAGTGGCTTCCATATCTAATTGATTAGTTAAGAAAATGAAAGAGAAATTTAACAAACAAATAAACAACAAATAAAAAGAAACCAAATAAAAAAGAAAGTTTGGGTTGCCTCCCAAGAAGTGCTTGATTTATAGTCACCAGCCTGACTTCTTCAATTATCTCACGTGTGATGTTTGAGAAGTACTCTCATTTACCTCCCCAATTTTCCTACAAAACTCACAAACACTAAAATAAAAGGAAACAAGCAATTTTAAAAAAGAAAAGAACATAAAAATTAAAAGAAGTAAAGAAGTTTGAAATTTGGGTTGCATTTCCAAAGCGCTTAATTTATAGTATTTAGCTTGACTATAGCTAGGTTTTCATCAAGGGGGATCATATAAAGTTTGAATCATTCTTTTGGGCACAAAATCTCCCTTGACATGTGATTTGAGGTGTGAACTTTTGAAATTTTCAAAAAATCTTTTTTTCAACATTTTCATCTGGAGGTTTCTTTGGATGTTCTTTTTCAACCATCTTCTTAGCTCCCTTATCAATCATATCACCTTTTTTACAGTTCTCTTGAAAAGAAAGAGATTTGATCGATTTAGCAATGATAAATTCATCTTCCTCCTCTCCAATCCTTAAGAGTAGTTTGCCATCCTTTACATCAATTAGTGCACCAGCTGTAGCTAAGAATGATCTTCCCAAAATTAAAGGAATCTCAGTATCCTCTTTCATATCAAGCACAATGAAATCCATTGGAATGTAGAACTTCCCAACTTTCACCAAAACATTCTCTAAAATCCCAACCGGATGCTTAATGGATTTATTTGCTAATTATAAGGAAATTTTAGTAGGTGTCAGCTTTCTAAACTTCAATTTCCTCCAAATAGTCAAGGGCATTAAACTTACACCAGTACCCAAGTCACATAAAGTTTTGTCCAAATTAAAATCATTAATTGCACAAGAAATAGAAAAACTCCTTGGATCTTCTAGCTTTGGTGGAATCTTGCATTAGATAATACCACTGCACTCTTCAGTAAGTGCAATTACTTTTATTCCTTCCAAATTCAGCCTATTGGAAAGAAGTTCCTTAAGACACTTCATATACTTAGGTATTTGAGCTATGATATCTGCAAAAAGAATGTTAATGTGAAGTCGTTTAAAAGCATTTAAATTTTTTTCATAGAGCTTTTCTGATTTGCTCATTTTTCAATCTTTGAGGAAAAGGAATAAAGACACATATGGCTGAATTTGTGGTGGTGTAGACACTTCCTTTTGTTCCTCTTCATCTTTTATTTCTTCCTTAGAGGAAGTATCTTCAAGAATAATACTTTGTTGCTCATCACCTACCATTATTTCGCCATCCCTCTTTTATTTGCCCACAGATCTTCACGGTACTTGCCTTGCAATGCTCAATCGGATTAACTTCAGTTTGTCTTGGCAAAGTATCTTGGGCTCTTGTGTTCAATGAGCTAGCCAATTGACCCACATGCATATCCAAGTTCCTATTTTGGATAGTTATTTGATCAACCTTGGATTCCAACTTGTCATATTACTTCTCCAATTTATTAAACTTTTCCGTGGTAGCTCCAATGAATTTCTCCAAAGCTACTTCATAGGAAGTTTTGTTTTCAAGTGGTACTTGATTTTGATTCCTCTTTTGAAAGTTGGTTTGATAAGGTTGCCTCTGATTGCCCTCTTGGTTCCCTTGATTTCCCCATGCTAAGTTGGGATGATTCCTCCACCCTGGATTGTAAGTATTAGAGTAAGGATTATTTTGTTGCATATTAAGATTAGAGACAAAATGAACTTGCTTCACCCTATGGCATTCTGAATTATGGTGATTTCTCCCACATGACTCACAACTAATTGGATGGCTAGAAAGAGCATTGATATTTACTCATTCCAAAGTCTTAGCAATTGCATCAACCTTGGAGGCAAGTAAAAAATACCCATCCATATCATGAATACCAATAACTCTTTTTATCACACTTCTTTCATTAGACCAATGGTAGTTATTAACTACCATTTATTCAAGAAGGTCATATGCATTCGCAGCGTTCTTGTTCATAAGGGCTCCTCTAGTAGCTGCGTCAATAGTACTTCTCATCTGAATAGCAAGGTCATTATAGAAGGTATGTACTATCAACCAATCAGGGATACCGTGATAAGGACACTTTCGTTGCAAATCCTTGAACCTTTTCCAAGCTTCATAGAGAGTCTCTCCATCAAATTGAGTGAAGCTAGTGATGTCATTCCTCGGCTTAACAATCTTTCTAGGTGGGAAATATTTCGCAAGAAAAGTCCCTATGAGTTGATCCCATGTAGTGATTGACCCTAGTACTTGAGAGGTTAACCATGTTTTTGCTTTATCCCTAAGAGAGAATGGGAAAAGTCTCAGTCTAATGGCATCATCAGTAATGCCATTCATCTTGATTGTATCACAGATTTCTAGAAAATTTTCCAAATGGACATTGACATCCTCCATGACTCCTCCCCCAAACTAAGACTGTTGAACCATCTGTATGAGTGATGGTTTGATCTCAAAGTTGTTAGCTGCAACAATTAGTCTTTCAATGCTAGACCGCATAACCGAGCTTGGCACAGCAAACTCACGCAGTGCCCTATTAGCTCCGTTGTTTGCCATCTCTTCTCCTTCCCTTACTTCCTCAAAAGTTTCTTGATCAAATTTTGCTTCTTCTTCCAAGGCCTCCAGCTCTTTGGTTTTTTCTTCTTTTTCCTTTCTGAGTCTCTCGTTTTTCACTTTAGTCAAAGCTTTACACCTACGCTTAATTTTAGGATCTAATTCCTCTAACTTTGTGTTGGGATCGCTTCTCATAAACACCTAAAGGGATATGCAAAAGGTAGTAGTAGCAGTAATAATAATAATAATAATAATAATAACAATAACAATAATAACAATAACAATAACAATAAATAAACACCTGAAGGGATATTGATGTGCCAAAACGCACACTAACAACTGCAAGTGCACAAGTCATTATCAAGTAAAAAAATGATAAGTAAGTATCGTCTCCCATGAGGAATGCTTATAAGTACTAGCTCAAACTTCAACTATTGTCTAGTGAACAATTGATTGAAAGATAATTAATAACTAAAACTAAAACTAAACTAAAACATGAGAAGATTGATAGATCTAAACAAGAATAAAGCTATCTAGATATGAATCCCCCTAGCCTCTCCTAAATGTCATGAATAATAGAATTAATTAATCAAACAATGAATTGAATTGGCATTCCACTAATTTATATTAAAACCTCTCTCGAGTGATTTAATCCCTAATCCCTAAGTAGAGCGTAAGGAATCTCTTCTCAAACACAATCAAATAGTTCATGCATGAAGAATAAGGAACAATAAGCCAAAGGATCTTGTAGGTCTATCTCGAGCACCCCAATCAATCCTCAATCCCTATGAGTGATCAATCCATATTAAGGTATCTCTACTCATTTAACATGGAAACAATATCTAATTAACAAGCTAGCAATTGCTAATTAGAATAATAATATTTATCACAGAAATAAGACAATCGAAGATGAATTAATCAAAACTTGTATTATTCAATTCATATAGTCAAGAACTAGGGTTCATAAATATCTAAATAGAAAACAATTAGTTCATAATAGAATTCAAAGATAACAAATACAAGCAATAAGAAATAAGAAAACTCAAACCATCCATGGATGATATTGCAGAAATCCTCCTTTTAATCTTTGATTTCCTACTTCAATTCTATACAAAGATGGATCTTTAATCTTGATTTACAACTACAATCTCTTGAAAATAAAAGTCCTAAAATATTTACGAACCAAGGGAAACTAAGAATTCCCAGCCGTGCGGCTAGGGTTTTCCCTAGGCCTCCCAAGAGCTCTCCATTCTTTTTCTGCTCGTAGCTTTTAAAAAGCTGAAATTTTCGTTGCCATGACCTGAGTTAAGCCCTTAACTCAACCTATGGCTTCTCCCACGGGCTGAGTTAAGGGCTTAACTCAGCGTGTGGCTCGCTACTGGAATTTATTAATTTTTTTCCACGAATTGAGTTAAGGGCGTGGCTCACCCCGTGGCTGGCTACTAGAGCTGATTCTTAGGCTTTCAAAAAGTCCCTTAGGCCACACCCAACCCCATGAGCGTGGCTATGGCCATGGCAAAGGGTTAATCTTCAATCTTAATAAATTGATCCATGGCTCCTAAAACATAAAAGAATTCTGGAAACACACTAAACAAACAAATCAAACTCAATTTAAGGATAAAATACATTAAGAAGAAAGGGAAAAATGTAATCAATTAAGTACTTATCAAATTCCCCCACACTTGAGTATTTACTTGTCTTCAAGCAAAATTAAATCGTAACAACAGTAAGAAGTAAAACCTACCCTCTGTAGTCAAAGAAATTAAAAAAGATTGACAACAACCTGTAATCAGTAAGACTCAACATCCTCAATCAAGTGCCAATTCCCAAACATGATAGCCAAAGCAATAAATCTCTAAAACAAAACTCACAAACCTGAAACCGAAATTCTAAAGTTACAAATTTGAGCAAACAATTCCACAGAGACAAAAGTTAAAGAAAAGTAGAATAATAAGGATTTTCTCTCAGGTGCTTGGCTATTCCCTTGACTTTTCATTTTGATAATGCATTTCATTTTCATGTTTTCTTTTCAATTAACTAAGGAGCCCGACTTGTTTGAATTGTCATCCTAG
>CATKHJ010402262.1:0-14594 GCA_949750685.1 Vernicia montana | reverse complement strand
GCTTGGGAATTACAATGTCTATGATTATTTTGTTCATTTTGATGTATCATAATGATTATGTATCTCAATGAGTCAAGTCTAGAGTTCCATGGTCATTTTGGTATTCAGATGTTAGATTGTTAAATTATGTATATTCATTTGGGAATGTAATATTGGATACATGATCATACTTGAGATAATATGAATTATATTATAAATCGTATTGTGATTAATGGCATATGTACATGTATAAATGATATGGATTGGATATAGTCATGAGTATCTGGTTCTGATCTGGGAATTGTTATAATTGATTATTATAGATAGTATAAGGTTCTACGGGTTTTCGGTGGCCTTACGCCTCCCCATGCCCTAGGACCGTCGCAGCTCGTAATAACATTACAATTTGTGCCAAAAAAAATGAATAGGCACCAAGAATTTGATACGATTTGACAGAATAATAACAGTCAACAGTACATCATAGTGGTGTTAAACAATAAGGTTACTTATCCCTTTAAAATAATTACGTATACTTGGCCGAGTATATGCCTAGGGTATAAGGCCCTCCCTAGGTAGGACACTGAAAATATTATCGACTCTATCAGTTGAGTCACCATTGTACACAGTCTAATGGATTTTCTCCCATTAGCAAAGGCATTATGTCAAACACGTGGTTAGTGGCTTAGTAAGGGCTTAGTAGGGATAGTAACAAACAATTAGCCCGATGGCCTCGTCATTCAATCATTTAAATCGAATCTAACAAAAGCAGGTTCAATAAAAGAGTAAAAAGTACTATCAGTTAATTTGAAGTGAATTCTCAACAATATTAACAAATAGCTTTTCTATCATTTAAATAATGAACAACATAGTCTTCATCTTTAAATCTTAATGGATGAAAATGATAAAGATACCATTAACAATAATCGAATAAATATTAAGTATATTTATATAAAAGCATAAGAAGAAATTATACCAAATGAGATATTTAAACAGAAGCAGTTTATGGTGGTTCTACCATGTTTTCATGCATTTCAAAACTCACCTGAAAATCTAATCCTTCACAATCTTTCTCTTAGAGCACATATCTCCTCTTTTAGTCAAAAAAACTCAACAATCTATTGGCTCTATTGACCTATAATCAACCTCTAGTTATAGCCTAATCTTCTAAAGAAAGGTAGAATAATGAAGAGACTATTTAGGTCTGAGATCTCTTTAAAGAAAAGAAATAATTCTAACTTAAAAGAAAAATCTAAAAGTTGGTAGCACTAGATGCCTTAAATAGAAAGAAGGAAGGACGTTGTATTAATTCTAGTGGTCGACATACTGTTTAGTGGTAGAAAGCTTGCATTCTTAGCCACATATTTCCTACCATCTGTCCATAGGTAGATAGTTTCCATTCTTAGCCACATATTTCCTACCATCTCTCCATGGGTAGATAGCTTCCATTCATAACCATACACCTTACGCAATATTGTTTATGGTTAGGTAGCTTACAACATAAGCTGTGTAATCTCACACAATACTTGTAGACAGTAACCTTATCTTGCTTATTCACTGAATAATACTATTTGACGTTGAGCCATAATTCACTTCGTAACTACCCAGGTATCTATAAGCTTTGATATCGAGCTCATTGGTTCGCTCGATTGTACCGAGCTCATCAGCTCGCTTCATTTCTTCTATATCAAGCTCGACTTCGTCCTTGACATCGAAGTGCTTCTCTTGACTTGTCAACTCGTATATCTGCTCATCAAAATTTTTATCCTTGTTAGCGAAGCTCGTCTTCCTCTCGGACTTCATCCTTACTAGTATATGAAAAGCAATTTTTTAAATATAAATTGAACGTGAAAATGCACTTTTGAACTCTTATACAAAAAATAATCTTAATAAATATATAAACTAATTTGAAAATATTTTTAATTAAAAAGAAAAATTCAGATTGACGATATTGTCAAAGCAAGTTTTGTCAAGATAAGAGTAATTCATTATTTTAAATTATAAATGGACAAAGTTACCCTTTGAAACAATATTGTTCCTGGTGGACCTAAAATAGATTTTCTTCATATTCGGGGGTTCTCTAATTAGATTAAGAATTCTCTCGATTATTTAATGTTGGGATTGCACTTGTCCTTTAGATCGTTTTAATCTTGCTTTTATAGGGATTGTTAGTAGCAATTAGGTAAAGGGAAGGAGAATAGTTTAGTAGGTTTATTGATGGATGGTGATCGGATCTAGATCAAATAATATGATTAGGGCTAGATCTCCTGTATTAGGACTTGTTATAGTGAGCCTGCAAAGAGAAAAACACAGTCAAGAGGGCCAGGCCTTTTGCCTAGTGCAGAATCTCCGACGATCAAGTCAGTATAGAATTAGCCGATTGGCTGCCGGAGAAGGAGATTTCTCTTCTCAGGCAAGATAGCTAAAAAGCTTTTAGTGAGAGAAAGGAGATGAGAGAGATGCAGAGTTCAAGCTACCTATCTCAAAGGTTAATCCTTCCCTTTTGTATGCTTTTGCGTGCTAGGTACATGTGGAAGTTGAGGAGAGAGAATGTCTCCTGATAGGTATGGTTGGTGCATAGGTCCTAGAGGCTAGAGTCTGGACCTATTTCTTATCAAGTAGCATGTGGTTGGTGGTGTTAGGGAGCAAGGGCATGCTACCTGAACACCATTTTCCTCTGACATAAGCAGGCTGACGTTTGTACCTCATGACATCTGCTACAGTTAAGAAGCTTGTTAAGCAAGCTTCATTATTGTGAGGAAAGGCGAAACACTCTGAAGAAGGGTGAAGCAGTGACTCCATCTCTTTTGGAGGTTGAGAATCTAATTCCTTAGGCTTGCCCTTTATGGGCCTTCTCTTAGGCCTTGATCTTTTTGTGATGAATGAGAAGCTTGGTCAAAGTAGGCCTTGGTTGCCTTTGGGCCGATTATCTCATTGACTATTTTTGTCCCTCATCAGAAAACCCCCTATTTCATTGAGACAAAAGTCGAGGATGAAGACTCAGTGGAAACACTTCATCTTTTGTTTAGCTTTGCTAAAAAATCATATCTTCACCCTTTTTGCAGTTGGCTTTGTTTAGGCAAAGCGATACGATTGGCAAGATGGCTTCGCTCAATCGAAGTGACTTGATAGGTGGACTAGCTTCGCCTAAAATCTTCACGTGGGGTAGGTCAATCATCTCAAAATCATTTAATACATATTACAGCTGATGGAGTCATGCATTTAATGCACGTCTCTTCAAGTGCAAGCGTGACTACGTGGCACTATACTGGTGCGATTTTCAATTGAATTTCAAATGATGACCGCCTTTTTGTTCTCCCTTATTATTGTGTGGCGGTTGGTGAGAGGTTTCCTTGTCTATATATACCCCTCAAATCTTCACTTTAGAGCTCCTATTTGTTTTCCCTTGAATTTTAGATTTCTTCTTCTTTTGTTGTTCTTTTCATGTTCCTGAAGCTTTTTCTTCTTCTTATACTCTCTCTCTCAATGACACCTAAGAAGGATACTTACTCAAAGAGAGATAAGGTTAGTGTTATGCAATATCAGGAGATCCTCAATCAAGTATAGGGAGAAATTGAGTCTCTTGGCAGAATGAGTGAGTTTGCTATATCTAGCAAGAATTTGGATTATAATGATCGATTTGTATTTCGCCTCGCTCAATCTCATGAGAGGGTTTACTCAAGTAACCCATATGCAGCACTACCTAAAGATCTCGGTCACTACATCATTTTTTTATCACCAGCTAGAGGCTGATCTTCTCTTTCCTCCTACTTGGTTCTTGGTAGAGTGCTTTAACTATTTCCAGGTGAACCCCATGATGCTAACTCCCAACTCCATTAGGGATTTCCACTATTTTGAAGTCTTGTGCTTCGCCTACAGCATCCATCCTTCCACCAGACTCTTCCAGTGTTTCTTTAGGCTTTGCAGCGCCCAAGGGTCCCCAGGTGTGTATATGAACTCGGCAAAGCTTCTTTGGGGCCTTTTTATAGGCAAAGACAAGAAAGTGAAGGACTATAAGAGGAAATTTGGCTTGGTCGAGATCACTAATGGCTTAGGCCGCAGGTCAGAGGGCTTCGGCTTTCCTGGTCACCTTACACTACCAGTCGAAGGCCTTGGAGACTAGCCTGAGAACTTGACTGATGATAAGAGGCTAGACTTGAGAACTCTCGTTCATGAGAGACATGTCTATGATGCGGAGAAAATGGGGTCCGCCATTCATTTAAGGGATGTTGAAGGAAACCCTATTTTTAGAATTTGCCTTATGCATATCCAAGGTATGCCTCTGTTTCTAAATCTTTGCTAACATGTATTTGGGTCAAAATTGCTGATACTTTTGTATTATTATTTATCTTCATTCATTTGCTTTTGAAGTAAAGGCGAAAAATCCTAAGCACTACCAGGATATTTTAAAACTGACTGCTGGAGTGTCTCATGGGGCCTATATCCTTGCCTCTAAGCTTCCTGTCTTAGATCCTTTGACAGGGAGATTGAAAGTGCGAGTCAAGGCTGATTTTGATCGCCCGCCTACTAAAGGATCTGGCAAGCAGGCGAAGCAACCTCAGGTAGAGCGACCTTGGGCAGAGGTGGAAGCACCTATCATGCGGAGGAGACTTGTTAAGGCCTCTGACCTTATAACTCCTGTTGTTTGAGGGGTTGGGGCACCTCGCCTTGATGCTCCTCCTGGAGAATTTTGAGCCTTGGGGGAATGTTCCACCTCCTCCCCCTCCTCCTCCTCCAACTAGCAAAGGAAAGGGATTGCTGAAGCCTGTTCAGAGGAAGCCAAAGAGGAAAGGGCCTCCCTCTACAGATGTGTTGGAAGCCTTCTCCTATAATTCCAGAGCTGTTAAAAAGCTAATGGACTTGGAGAAGTAGCTGGAAGATATAACTAACAATGTAGTGTTCAATGCCAAACTGGCTTTGCTGGTCAAAGAGCTGGATTTGCTAGAGCTTGCGACAGGTATGAATGATCATCTTGCTTTTCCCCTACCTTCGTCACCCTTGGAGTTAAGGCCTAGTGATCGTCCTGATCCTCAAATACCTGAAAGTGCCAAACTGAGGTGGTAGAAGAGTGTCGAGGCCGGAAGGCCCCCCACTGCTTTATAAAAAACTACTTAGGAGGAGTATGCGCTGAAGAGGATATCTTTGCTTGATTTGGCCATGCTTCGTATACTCTATCCTTCCCTTGACAAGGCTTCGATTAAAGAGAAAAAGCTAGCCTTATAAGGCAATTTCTTTTGTCTATTGTTTTGGCGAAGTCTTCATTGTTGTGTTGTGATTTTTAACATTTCTTTTATATTTTTGCAGGTCCTGTGGAGTCAATTGTTATTTCAACTCCATTGGAACCTTCTATAATACAACCACTCTCATCCTCGGAGCCTACAGTCGAGCCAACCTTCACTCCTGAGATTAATTTAGGAGCTTAGGTTGCAGCAGTAAAGACGACTCCTTCTCCCACTAAGCCACTTAAAAAGAAGTTGACCATTAAAGAGTTCTTGGCTGGGAGAAAAAAGAGGGTAGCTTTGCCAACTCCATCTCCGTCTCAACAAAACATCCTACAACTATCTAATCCAGCTTCAATTATAATGACTTCTGAGCCTCCGGCGAAGAGGCAAAGAATTGAGGAGCAGACTCGCGCTGATGAGAAGAATCTTCCTGTGACTGAGGGAAGTGAAGGTTCTACTAGGAATGACCTTCTCCCTTCTAAGGAGGTAGTGATGTTCGCAGCGTCATTGCTGAGCATTCCAGTTGTACCTTTGACTTTTCTTCACCCTGTTCCTACTCTTCTATTAAATTTTGCTGCAGATATCTTGGAGAGGTAGGAGAAGATGCTTGAAGATGTAAGTTTTCCTTTGATCTCCTTCTTGGTTTTGTACCTCTTTCTACCTTACTAATCAGGTTTTTCTCTTTTGCTTTTATAGTGCAGGAAGCTTCAGACTTTAAGAAGCTTCGCACTCAATTAGGTCTTCTTAAAGACTATTATTATGCAATGAGGAAGGCAACAGAAGAGAGCTAGGAAGAATGTCTCAAGCTGGAGGCGGATTTACACGCTGTTAGGTTAGCACTAGAGGAGAAGAGGCAAAAGAGTGCTTCACTAGGGAAGGAGAGAGCCGACATAGAGGTTTAGCTGAAGGCGAATAGTGAGGCTCTCCAAAAGGCTAAAGCCGAAGCTGAGGCTCTTCGATCTACCTGCCAGGTTTGAGGAGTCAAAGAAGCACAATGAAGTGCATGCTAAGGAAGTAGATAAACTTTCTGCTCTTCGCCAAGAACTTAAAAAGGCCCAGAGTGAGCTCTGGTGTTTGCATATGCTTACGAGCAAGCTATGAAGAGGGTCCAAGCCTTGGAGGAGCGGTAAAAGCGATCTGAGAAGGCTAGGAAGACAGCCATTCGAGACTTCTTAGACTTTGAGAACTTCGACAAAGTGATCACTTATCACTCCTACAGGGCTGCTGCTTAATATTATTATAGCGCTTTATATGATACAACGACCTGCTTCCCAAGTGTCTTGCAAGAGGTTCTAGAGATGGAGACTGATGAGGAGCCTCATGTCCCTGACTTCTTTGAATTTGAGGAAGCTTCTTATAAGGGAAAAGAATATGTGCCTAAACCAAAAGACTTCCCTGTTTGGAAAAGAATTAGCTGGGACATCTTCTGTCACATCCCAATTTTTGTGATGTGACGGTCCTAGGGTTCAGGGAGACATAAGGTCACCTAGACTCGTAGAACCCATAACTATACAATAATCCATAACCATCATGCATAACAACATTTCCCAAAACCATAACCTCAAATACTATAGGTGACCAATTACATATACCTCACATATACCGGTCATATACTATAATATGAAGAAGGTCTATTAATCATATACCATAAATATACCATTAATTGCATATTAGTTCTAATTACTACTAAATGCAATATACATATTAATTATTACAATCACACATATAATTATGAAAATTTCAACTATCAATACTACTAGATACCACAATGACCAATGGAGCTCTAGATCGGTTTCTCCAAGATACAATTTCATTATGGTAAATCAAAAAGAGTTTACGGATAACAGAATAGCAGAGTAACCACCAAGCAAAAGTATGAAGCTTGAGTTTTACCTTGCAGACTCCACTATAGCACCTGAAAATATAAACAACTAAAAGGGGTAAGACAAGCTCAGTGAATACATAATAACTCAACATGATATACCGGCTAGGTTTATATGTATCAATAAAGGATAATGGTTTTATCAATTTTAGGAAATTTGAACTATCGGTATTGAAACTATTACAATGGGAATCATTCACAATATTAACAATTGGAGGGTTAAGAATAAGTAATAAAATTTCATTTTAGCAGAAATCATATATTCAGAAACAGTATGTTCCCATTCATAATTAGATTGAGTGGTAGCTAAAGCCTTGCTCACTCACAATAACTTAAAGGTGTGAGACTGATCAGATCTCTCGGCTAGGACCACCCTTCCTAGCTAAGGCAGATACACTATCCCTACCCAACGGGCCTTCTTACCATGTGCATATGATTGATGTATACCCCACATCAGATGTGGATTTCTACTTTATTTCAAGTATCAATATGATGGGTATAATACTGTAGGTTTCCTGAGAACTAATGTTACTCATTGAAGAGTAAAGATATTAATATAATATAATATAACAATGTAAGATATACCAAGGGTCTTAGAAGGTACTTTATCATTTTGGTTCATGATAGAATATCAATAGTATTGAATTTCAAATAAGGTATAGGAGGAATTTCCTCATCACGCCTCTGAATAGGTGGTACTCTTTGTGGAGGTGGTGGCGGAGTCATTTCTTGCTGATGTTGTCTCAGTTCTGCGAGTTCGTGTCTTAGTTCGCGTATCTCTCTTCTAATACCCTCTATGTCCTCTGGAGCCCCATTATTCTCGTTCTCAGCAACATGTTGCCTTAAATGGGATAATCCCTAAGATTCAGCATAAACCAAGGTAGCCACAAAAGCAACGTCCGGTGCAACACTATCGCTATTAGAGGAGTCATGCTCCTCAACTTGCACTCTTCTACGAGGCGGCATACTATATACAATAACCATTATTAGTATCTAATCATCTCTATACAGCTCATATACTATTTTATTTCATGATAGACATGCATTCCTAATAACATTATTCAATTTATGACAATTGCATCACATACTTATGCATTTAAATCACATGTTATCATAACCATTCACATAAGTAATTAAAGCATTGTAATAATAAAATATAATTACTTCTTTTATATGTCATATCATCATTCATTACATATTTCCATTAGTACAAAAGTGACACATTGTTCCATTAATAGGACATCTTTATTCATATCATAAACATGCATCCTTATTAACACTACTAAGTACTATTCCACTAGTCTTATTGTTCTTTTAAGCCTTCTAATTTATTTTAGGGTCATATATATATAAATACCAATAACATATCGTTATCATAGGTAATCAAACTTTGTACGTACTTCCCATGTCTCAATCTCACCTACCACTACCCATATTCTCATTTTCATCTCCACTCTCTACAGGGCCAATACTCCAACGTCCGGTAGATAAAAAGGTGATACCCTACAATGCCTAAGTGGGCATCTCTTAGCTGAATGATCAAGTCTACTACATGCTATGCATATATGCTCAGGAAACCCTTGCATCATATCACGGAGAGGTGGGATAAAGCCAGCCCCTAGGTGTTCATAAGCATGCACCACCCTAGCCATCTCCCATCTCATCTCCATAAATTCTCGTCTCAGATTATAGATCTCCTACCATAGAAGGCAATTCTCTCTCACTATCTCATCATGTCTGGCCCTCATCCGAACCACCCATAGTGGATCAAAGTCCTCTTCAGGGTAAGACTCTATTGGCTCAGATCGAGTGACAAAAGCCACATCAGATATTTCCCTCCCTCTCACTGGCCTAAATCATTGTCGAGGACGCATCTACATAACAAGATTAACAATCATAATAAAATATCATGTATAGCAAATATATAATCATATAAGTGGAGTAAGCATACATATTAAGTTTACGTGGAACTAACTTATTGATGGACTGCAAAGATATTTAGGAATCCTATACTTTATGGTTCAACTTATATTCTATGACTCTTGTAATTATGAAGTCTATACTAGACTTAAACAATGCTCTAATACCAACTTTATCACATTCCAATTTTTGTGATGTGACAGTCCTAGGGTTCAAGGAGACATAAGGTCACCTAGACCCATAGAACCCATAACTATATAATAATCCATAACCATCATGCATAACAACATTTTCCAATACCATAACCTGAAATACTATGGGTGAATAATTACATATACCGGTCATATACTATAATATGAAGAAGGTATACTAATCATATACCAAACGTATACCAAAAATATACCATTAATTGCATATTAGTTCTAATTAATACTAAATGCAATATACATATTAATTATTACAATCACACATATAATTATGAAAATTTCAACTATTAATACTACTAGATACCACAATGACCAATGGAGCTCTAGATCGGTTTCTCTAAGATACAATTTCATTATGGTGAATCAAAAAGAGTTTACGGATAACAAAATAGCAGAGTAACCACCAAGCAGAAGTATGAAGCTTGAGTTTTACCTTGCAGACTCCACTACAGCACCTGAAAATATAAACAACTAAAAGGGGTGAGATAAGCTCAGTGAATACATAATAACTAAACATGATATGCCAGCTAGGTTTATATGTATCAATAAAGGATAGTGGTTTTATTACTTTTAGGCAATTTGAACAATTGGTATTGAAACTATTACAATGGGAATCATTCACAATATTAACAATTGGAGGGTTAAGAATAAGAAATAAATTTTCATTTTAGTAGAAATCATATATTTGGAAATGGTATGTTCCCATTCATAATTAGATTGAGTGGTGGCTAAAGCCTTGCTCACTCACAATAACTTAAAGGTGTAAGACTGATCAGGCCTCCCAGCTAGGACCACCCTTCTTAGCTAAGGCGAATACACTATCCCTACCCGATGGGCCTTCTTACCATGTGCACATGACTGATGTATACCCCACATCAAATGGGGATTTCTGCTTTATTTCAAGTATCAATATAATTGGTACAATACTGTAGGTTTCCTATGAACCAATATTACTCATTAAAGAGTAAAGATATCAATAGAATATAATATAACAATGTAAGATATACCAAGGGTCTTAGAAGGTACTTTTATCATTTTGGTTCATGATAGGATATTAATAGTATTGAATTTCAATCAAGGTATCAAATTGGAGACAATGGATGAACAAATGAATGGCAATACTATAAAGAACACCCATAACATATCGAGTATTATATACTCACCTTAAAATTCCTTAGCTCCTAAATTATCACAAACAAAAGTGGTGTTCGTCCGGTTATTCTTGTTCTTTATCCTTAGGTTCTATAAGAAATCAATTCATTCAAGTTACTATATGGACCATCACAATTATTTAACTAATTGTTCCACTTAAATTCTATCTCTTGTACCACTAATTCTAAACTTAGGATACTAATTACTTGCTATTAGTTCACGTTATTACACACAACACATACAAACATACATTTCAAATTTTTCTTTTTTTTTTTAACACATGAATGTCTTCACACATACAAATGGTCGAATAGGTTTGGACAATTCCAATCTTCTTTTCATCTTTTGATAATACATATATTATACAATTTAAAATTTTTATAAATCATTTTGTATTCTTGCATTTTACAAACAATTTAAAGTTCCTATTTGGTATGTCGAACTATATTTAGGAAAAATCTAAAATTTTTCATTCATAAATCAAAATAATTTCATACAAAATTAATTAACATACTATTATACTTAATTATACAATTAATTCATCAATTAGGCATTTAATTGAAATTCCTAAACTTACCTAATCTTTGAAAATGGATTTTTTTTTTTTTGAATTTCATAACCAAAATTAAATTAGCTTTCAATTCATGCAATTAACACTTAATCAATCCTAAATCATGATTAAAATACTAAACAAACCAAGAATTCAAATTTTTCTAAAGTGGTCAAACCACTTATACAAGGAAAACTCAAAATTTTCATACTCAATTCCTAAATTGAATCCATATACTTCTGATTAATATACTAATGGGTTCAATTTAACAATCAATTATATTATTGAGATTTCTAGTCAAGAATCCGTAAATTTCAATTAACTTTCAAAAAAAGAAATTCAAGATTTCTACAACCAGTTTCAAATTAACTTTGTAATTATAAAATTAACATATGATTGGGCTTGAATCAATATCCAATTCATAAAACAAACAATTGATTCAAGAATTTTAATATTGGTCGAAATTCATAAAAAAATATTCTTTATTCAATTCTTCCATTTAATTTCATATATATATATATATATATATATAATTAGCATGTCCAGTAACTTAATCAAGTCATCAATTTAATTGGTTGAACATTTGCTAGAAAATTCAAATTTTCACTTAGAACATGAAAGAGGAAAATCTTAGAGATTGTTAATCAAATCCAAATTAACTATTATTTTATACAATTGATATTTAATTAAATTCAATTCATACATTGAAATACAAAATCAAGTAAGAACAAAAAAAAATCTTTTATGGCCGAATTGAAGAGAATGAAAAAGAAAATTAAATCATTCAAGACTATAAGCATACAAGACATGATTATGAAGAAGGAAAGACTTCAATTTTTAGCTGTTACCTTTGAAGTCCTTCTTTTAGGTAAAAATGAGTTGTTGGCCGAAAATAGGAGGAAAGAAGGAGAGAAATATTTTTGTTCTTTGTTTTGTGTTTTGTGTAAATGGAAAGGTGATGGTGGATGGTGATTTATTTTCTTTGGTCAATTGGATTAATGTGAGTTAGTATGTACTTATGGTGGAATAGTTTCCAAAAAGAATCCTTGGAAACTAATACATTACATTTAATTCACTACGAAGTCTTATGTTAGTCTAGGTTCATGGTAGGTTATTTAGCACATGGATTAAATCAAGACAAAAGCTTCCCATCCATTTTCTCTTGCTATGGTCGGCCATCCATTAGTAAACATGGGCTTGGTCTATTTGTTTGGCCATATGATCATATGAATATTTTTGACACTAGGTATTGAGCCTAGTCTAGTACTTAGTTAGTTACAATGAATAGACTATTTGCTAACAATAACCATGTATATATATAGTTCACATGACATTTATAATTAAACATGAATAATAAAATTTATATGAAATAATTCACAACAATTCACTAATTGATTTCATATGCAATATTATTAAATCCTAGTTTCATAAGTAAATTTTCTTTCCTAGGTTAACTTGGATATCCGGGTCTAGGGTATTACATTCTACCCCCCTCAAAGCAAAATTTGTCCTCGAATTTAGAGAACTTACCGGATACTAGTGGAACAAATAAGGATATCGCTGATGCATATCCTTTTCGTTTTCCCATGTGCATTCATTAATGTCATAATTCTTCCAATGGACTTTCACCATTGCTATTTCTTTGTTTCTTAATTTCTTCACTTGCCGATCCAAAATTGTGACAACAATTTCTTCGTATGAAAGATCTTCACTTATCTCGATAGCTTGAGATTGCAATACATGTGAGGAGTTCGGAATGTACTTCCTTAGCATAGACACGTGAAAAACCGAGTGTACATGCTCTAATACTGGCAGTAGGGCTAGTCTGAAGGATACTTCTCCCACCTTGCTCAAAATTTCAAATGGTCCTACATAACGAGGTGATAATTTTCTCTTCTTCCCAAATCTCATCACCCTTTCATGGGTGATACTTTCAAGAACACGTGATCCCCCAATGCAAAGTGGACTTCTTTTTTTTTGGATAGCTCTTTTGCCGACTGAATGCAGTTTTCAATCTCTCGTCGATTAGTGCCACTTTTTCCATAATCTCTTTCAATAAGTCTGGTGCTTTAATGTGTTGCTCACTCGCTTCAATCCAACACATAGGTGATAGACATTTCGTTCCGTAAAGTGCTTCATAAGGGGCCATTCCTATGGAGGAATGATAGTTGTTGTTGTACAAGAATTCAACTAATGGTAAGTGTTTGTCCCAACTTCCCCTAAAATCCATTATTCATATCCTCTAATGTATGAATCGTTCTTTCAGATTATCCATCCGTTTGGGGGTGGAAGGCAGTAATGAAATCTAATTGAGTTCCCATAACTTCTTGTAGTTTTCGCTAAAATTTCAATGTAAACTGGGTACCTCGATTCGAAATGATCAAGACTAGAATCCCGTGTAATTTTACAATCTGATCGACATAAAATTGTGCATACTGCAATGCAGTATAATTTGTCTTTACCAGCAAGAAGTGAGCTGATTTCATCAGTTGATCCACTATAACCCAAATGGAGTCATACCCCTTCAGGGTCTTTGGCAGTCACACTATGATATCTATAGCAATGCGCTCCCACTTCCATTCAGGTAATTTGATCTCTTGCAGTAAACTCGATAGCTTTTGGTGCTCTATCTTCACTTACTGAAAAGTGAGGCAGGATGTCACAAAGTTCGCTCCATCCTTCTTTAAACTTGGCCACCAGTAGTGACTCTTAACATCTTGATACATCTTCATAGTGCCTGGGTGGACACTGTTAGGGGTTTGCTGTGCCCCTTTCAAGATTTTCTCCCTTAGTCCTTCTACATTCGGTACACATATTCGGTTTCCACATTTGAGAACTTCATCTTTGATCTGAAATTCTGGAGCTTGAACTTTTCTCACTTTTTCTTTAATCCTTACTAGTTACGGATCTATATCTTGCAAGACTTTAATCACTTCAAGGAACCTTGATTCCACTTTGAAGTAGGCCAAAAGCACTTGTGATTCGTTTACTTCGAATTGTAGAATCTTATTAAATAACTCCTTTAATTCCTTCACTACAGGTCTCTTATGTGCCGTTATATGGGAAAGACTTCCCATAGACTTCCTACTTAACGTGTCAGCTACCACATTGGCCTTTCCAGGGTGATATAGTATATGACAATCGTAATCCTTTAACAACTCCACCAATCTTCTTTGTCTCAGGTTCAGATCCTTCTGCTTCAAGATATATTGGAAACTTTTATGGTCGGTGAAGACCTCACACTTTTCCCTGTACAAGTGTGAACCCTGAAATCTGCACCGTCTGAACCCTCGAACATGCGTCTAAGCCTCGAAAACTAAAACGAGCGAGAACAGGCTCGAAAAACCACCGAACCAGCCCGTCGGACCCTGGAGGACCGCACAGGGCCCTCTAGGGACCGCACAGGGCCCTCTAGGGACCGCACATGGGCTGTGCGGTTCCAAATGGGCCCTGTGCGGTCCACTTTTCTGTGCGGTCCGTTTTCCTCCCGTGCGGTCCAGAATCCCCCGTGTGCGGTCCCAGAAGTGCTGTGTGCGGTCTCGGGCGAAAAATCACTAATCCCACATCGAAAGTTTACAAAAATTCACCTAGCTACTCTACCTATATAAACCTACCCCCCCTAACCCATCCAACACACCTCAACTCACTCAAAGCTAGCTAAATCGAGCCATTTTGCTTGAAAGCTA
>CATKHJ010402079.1:0-13085 GCA_949750685.1 Vernicia montana | reverse complement strand
TTCTCTCACAAAATACTTAAGGACTATATTCAATAATATGAAACCCTTTTCACATAATGAATATATTAATCATGCCATTGGGAATTAATATCTACTAATACATAACTAGTATATGGCTCCTAGGGCATATACTGCTATCAGTGATTTAATGAAAATAAGAATATTGGTATGAATGAGATGAAAGCCCGAATGGCTTTAATGTGATAATTTATCAGATTCTTCTTAACAAGTGGGCCCATAGCCCTTGATTGGTGACAGTTACAGCTGTCATTTTTTCGAAAGCCTTAAACTTTCCCGTTTCCTAGTGCCAGTCACGTGTCTTCTGGTTCGGGGCGTGACAAAGGTGGTATCAGAGCAAAGGTCTTGTGACCTGTAGTATGTTTCGTAGCAAAGGTCCTCTGACCTTCAGAGCAAAGGTCCTGCGACCTATGTATGTTTAGAGTTGAGAAAGTCCTATATGGTTTGAGTTTTCTTAACATGCGGAGTATAAGATTTTCTCTTGTCTTTTTAAGTCTCGTTTACTTTCGAATCAGTGTTATTCGTAGTCAGTGTCTATTTGTGACTGTACAATTGTTTGTCTCAGAAGCCATGACTGATAAGATAAAATTTACTTTATTGGGAATTGTATTGTAGTGGAAATATCAGCAATGTATTTGGTATCCTTGACTTATTGAATTTCTATGATTGTAGATTTTCTTTGAGTCAGCAGTACTGTTATCTGACAATAGGATAAGTTTTAATTCTTTTTTCTTCTGATCATTTCATGACTAAATTAAAATTTCAGACGCATATTATTGAATAGTTTCCTACCTTGGCAAAGGAGTGAATTGTTTTTGTACGATTAGTTTTATCGATTATCCATATTATAGTCTTGATATACTGTTGTTGTAAAGTGATAAGCGATTGAAAAATGATTTTGTCGTGCTCTAAATTATTTTATCTGAAAAGAGTAGTTAACCAAGTATAAATTGAGGAAAGATGTAATAGGCATAAATCACAGTCTAGTTTTTATTCGTTTGAATTTATAGATTAAACTTTTGAATTTCATGGCATCTTCTATATCGTCTTCTTTTGGACCTAATCCTTTTTTTTATGAAGGTCTTTCTCCTAAAATTTGAGCTGATATTTCACAAAGAGCTCTCCAAATTTTAGCTACTGAGAAAATTTTTGAATATTAATTTCGTCTCATTCAAAATTATGGGACTCGGTTTATCCGGGAGCTAACCATTCATCCTGAATATCCTTTTCTTAGGATTTATGCTTTTATGAATTTCACCCTAAATTCGTTCTGGTTATGGCCAAAGGAATTTCTTTGCTTTTTATGGTACTTCCTTCACCTCTATCATATTGCTGTGGAGATTCAGCCCTTCCATTTTCTCAAGTATATTATTTATCTGAAGGGCAATAGTAGAGATAATCCTTATTTAGTTACCTTTTTGCGATGGTTTAAATCTCTTGAACAATGGGAGGATATCCTTCTCACTGAAATGGGTAATTCTCTTTGGACGACGGCACCAACACTCCGATCTATAATTGTCTTTTATCGTCGTTATACAACTGTAGCTGATCGCACATCAGGAACTCAATTAACTGTGTCTCCTCAAATTTCTATTTACAAATCTTATTCATTCACGCTGTGCAGGGAATTATTTGATCATTGTGATAAGTTTATAAGTTTTGAACACTTTATGTGTGATATGAATAATGTTGCTCCTCGTGAGTTATGGCCTCCTGAAGAAACTGATGCTCCTTGGTGGGCATTCCCTGCTGAGTATTGTAGGAAAATTCATGTTGCTAAGAAGCAATGGGAGGAGAATCATTTTGAGGATTTCCACCCAATGCATGAATTTCAAACTATGATGTTAACTGATGATAAATTTGATCATTCTCATCACCTCTGGACCTATTTTGTAGATTTTTCCCAGGATCCTTATGAATTTAATGAAACGACTGACCAAGACTATGATGATGATGATGATATAATGAATTTATCCCTTTCGCATGAGCCTATTAAAAAATGACAACCTGAAATGCTTGTTGCCATTATTATCTAATGTTTCTACTTTAAAGTTTCTAGGTCCGTTAGAGTGAGAGTGATGTTGATGTTTTTCTTTTGTTTTGTTGTTCACCCCGCTTTGAAACTCTGTTATGTTAGCAATTGTAGGTTGTTGAGAGGCAGAAAACAGCAATAGACACTGTCTCCGTAGTGGTGTAATAAAAATAAGAATTTATAATTTTATATTAGTTTATCTAGAAATTGATGTTTTACATGGCTTTTGGAATTAAATATTTTAGATTTGAATTGATGATGTAAGTAATTTGAAAATGATAAATGATTTAAAGTGTGTTTTAAAAGTTATTTTGGGAAGCTTTTTGTTTTGGAACTACATACTTGTATCTAGTATTTCTGTCTATATATGCATTGGGTCTTACATCATAGAGTCACACAGCATCGGTCATACATTTTGAGTCTCATTACCCATTGCATTAAAATTGCATGTTAGTCTATCATATTTGGACATGGTACTTTAAGTTCCAAAACAAATGAGAAATGTTTTGAATTTACAAACAGATTCTGAAGGATTTTAAAAATAAAATAGTTTTGAAAATTCGAGGATGAATTTTCTTAAGGGGGGAAGATTGTAATACCCCGAATTTTAATTTATTAATTTTGAAAAATTATTTTAGTAAATTAATTAATTAATTAATTTAATTATTTAAAAGTTAAATTTGTTAAAATTAATTTTAAGATTTCAATTATTATTATTATTATTTTATATAGGATAAAGAAGAAAAAGTAAAAAAAAAAAAAAAAAGACAGAAAAAGATAAAGGTGAAGCAGAAACAGGAGAGAGAGAGAGAGAGAAATGAAAATCAGTCAATTTCGTCGCCTTTCGGTCACCAGAACGGAGCACGCATTTGACCACCAGAAAGAGGATGCTGAGAGGCTTCCAACGGCCTCAAGCCGGTCGCCGTCCGCCGCCGCACGCGCCGCCGGAGCGTCCGCCGGCCAGCAAGCTTCCGAGCTTCATTTCATCGACTTTTCGACCTCCGTTTCTGACGATTCTTATACCGTTGGTTTCCTTATCTCGTAAGCTTTGATTCAGTATCTCATTTACGAATTATGGTGAATGTTTAAAATTTTGCCTAATTTCGAATCTGCCGACGCTTTTTTCGGCAATCCTCCAGCGAGAAAAATGAGTGGTGCATATTTTCGGTATCCATACTTCGATACAAACATATTGACACCAATTTCACCGCTATCCGACACCGTTGATATTTTTCGATGACTTTTTCGGCGACTCTCCAATGAGTGCATCCAACAGTCCAGAATTTATCCCTGATAATTAATTTGATATCAGAATAGTTTATTTCAGCATAACGGGATTATTATGAATTTAGATATTTAATTTTAATTAAATTCTATTCCTAATAATATATTTGTTATGCAATAATTGTGTATCAGACGTTTCTCCAGTTGCGAGATGTCGCGCTTGAGGAGATCTAATTGAAGATCTGTCTAGTTTGTGAGTTATATAGCTTAATATAATGTTCCATTCTCTTTTATTTAATTAACGTTTTATTTGCATTCATACATTGATTGTTTGGATGTTATATATATATAATTATGCACTATGAGTAAATATTGAGCATTCTGGCACATGTATGTGAATGATTTATTAATTATATGTTGCATAATTATTGTGAATGCTGGATAGTATTGGGATGACACAAAGATCACTAGGAATGTGAATATGATATATGATGGATGAGCTTTGACTGGTGTATGACAGTTCAGGAGCTTGCTCATCGCTCACTGCTGCCAGTTGGGTCGCTGCATGGCTTCGGCCAGGGACAGCTGGTAATCTATGTATTAGATTTTTAAAGTAATTTCAGTTGGACACAGAGAGCCAATGTGGGGGTCGGCTCCCCGTATTGAGGTTTAGTATGATTCCTGTGGACTGATTCCTATCCTTAATTGATTATGTGATTGCTTATATGGATGACATTGTGCACTAACATTCCCAGCATTCGAATGGCACGTTATATTGATAACTATATAATTCATTGAGTTGAACGCTCATTCCTGTTCACCAATTTTTCCCAGGTTGCAGGTTGAGCTTAAGAAGTAAAAGTTTATGTTGAGTTATTCCTGCCATCATCCTTCGGCAGTGAAATGTATGTTATTATTCAGATACGTAATTAATTTTATATTGTGTTATATTATTAAACTCTAGCACTCCGCATAGTTATTCTGTCAAAAGTAATTTTATTTAGAAGTATGTCTTTAGCGTATGATGATTTTTAAGGGAACCAGAGGTTCCTCATTATAATTATTATGGTGAATTTCTGTTGAGCAGGAACCTGATGATGAGATTGTTGTTAATGATGTTATTGAGATAAATGCCTTGAGTGACATTGATATGATTGAGATGAGAGCCCATGTGGCTTTGATTTGATGTTTTGACAGGTTCTGCTTGACAGGTGGACCCATAGCCTTGAGATGTGACAGTTACAGCTGCCATATTGCTATTTTGTCATTTAGCAGTCAGTCAGGCTTACTATGGGTTCCGGAAGCCTTAACCTTTCATGTTCCCTAGTGCCGGTCACGTGCTTTCGGGTTTGGGGCATGACACCACACCACCTTGTAGTCTGCCGTGAGGAGATGTAATACCTCGAATTTTGATTTATTATTATTTGGGTAATTAATTATTGTAAAGTAAATTAATTAGTTTATTTAATTATTTAAAAGTTAAATTTATTTAAATTAATTTTTAGATTATTATTATTATTATCTTTATTATTATTATTATTATATATATATTAGTTAAAAGAAAAGAAGAGGATAAAGAAGCAGAAAAATGGAAAGAGAAACAGAGGGCAGAAAAAGAGACAACAGAGAGAGAGAGAGAGAAGTCGAAAATTAGCTTCGTTCGTCGCCTTCCGGTAGCCGAAATTCAACACGCGCCGGACCACCAGAAAGAGGAGGCCGAGACGCTTCCAACGGCATCAAGCCGGTCGCCGTCCGCCGCCGCACGTGCCGCCGAGGTGTCCTCCGGCCAGCAAGCTTTCGAGCTTCATTTTGTCAACTTTTCGACCTTTGTTTCTGATTATTCTTGTATCGTTGGTTTCCTTATCTCGTAAGCTTCGATTCGGTATCTCATTTGCGAATTATGGTGAACGTTTGAATTTTCGCCTAAATACGGTGTAATTTCGAATCTGCCGATGCGTTTTTCGGCAATTATTCGGCGAGTAAAATTTAGTGGTGCATATTTTCGGTATTCACGCTTCGATACGAACATATTGACACTAATTTCGCCGCTATCCGACACCGTTGATATTTTTCGATGACTTTTTCGGCGACTCTCCGATGAGTGCGCCCGACAGTCCGGAATTTATCCCTGATAATTAATTTGATGTTAGAATAGTTTGTTTCAGTGAAACGGGATTATTCTAAATTTAGATAGTTAATTGTAATTAAATTCTATTCCTGATAATATATTTATTATGCAGTGATTGAGTATCAAGCGTCTCTCCAGTTGCGAGATGTCGCGCTTGAGGAGATCTAATTGGAAATCTGTCTAGTTTGTGAGTTATATAGCTTAATATAATGCTCCATTAATATAATGCTCCATTCTCTTATATTTAATTAACGTTTCACTTGTATTCATACATTGATTGTTGGATGTTATATATATATAAATATGCATTATGAATATGAGTGAAGCATTCAAACATATGAATGTGATTATTTTGTTATGTTTATAATGTTTATTAATTGTGGTTGTTCGGATTGGATTGGGATGACACAAGGAATCACTAAGAATGTGAATATGATATATGATGGATAAGCTTTGACTGGTGTATGATAGCTCAGGAGCTTGCTCATCGCTCGCTTCTGCCAGTGGGGTCGCTGCATGGCTTCGGCCAGGGACAGCTGGTACCCTATGTATTGGATTTTTTTAAAGTAATTTCAGTTGAACACAGAGAGTCAAAGTGGGGGTCGGCTTCCCATATTGAGGTTTAGTATGATTCATGTGGACTGATTCCTATTCTTGGTTGATTATGTGATTGGTAGTCTGGATGACATTATGCATTAGCATTTTCAGCATTCGAATGACACGTTATATTGATAATTATATGATTCATTGAGTTGAACGCTCATTCATGTTCACCATTTTTCCTAGATTGCAGGTTGAACTTGAGAAATAAAATTTTAGTTGAGTATCTCTGCCTTCCATTTTTCGGCAGTGAAATGTATGTTATTATTCAGATATGTAATTAAATTCATATTGTGTTGTATTATTAAACTTTAGCACTCCGCATTGTTATTCTGTCAAATGTAATTTTATTCAAAAGTATGTATTTAGCGTATGATAAGTCTTGAGGAAATCAGAGATTTTTCACTATAGATGTTATGGATGTTGTAATATTTTTGTTAAGCAGGAACTTGGTGATGATTTGATGAGATTGAGATTATTGCCCTGAGCGGCATTGATTTGATTGATATTTGTCAGGTTCTGCTTAATAGGTGGGCCCTCAACCTTGATTTTGTGACAGTTACAACTGTCTTATTGCTATTTTGTCGTTTAGCAGTCAGTCAAGCTTACTACGGGTTCTGGAAGCCTTAAGCTTTCCCGTTCCCTAGTGCCGGTCATGTGCCTTCGGGTTTGGGGCGTGACAGGAGAATTCATAGATACTAACCTTGCTCTTTTTCCAGTCACTGGTGTAATAACGTTTTTGAACGCTGCCACGAGAATGGCAAAATAAATAAACCAAATAATTAATAAAATAAAAAATAAAATCGCTGCCTACTGATTTATTTTAAAAGGCTCAGTTAAAAACCTTTAAAGAATTGGTCTGTTAAACCAAAACTCAGGTTCGAAAATCGTAGATGCATAAGGAAGGTATTAGGCACCCTATGCATTAATTTTCAAGATATGAAATTGACTTTGAAATATTTATCTTTTATTATTTATCTAGTGCACTTGTGTTATTTTTCAATTTAACTAAAAATGTGAAAATTTCTTCTATTTACTTATATTAAAATTAGATTCTTTTATTTAAAAATGAGTGAAAATGAAATTAATTGAAAAAATGGAAATCTTAATTTGATTTGGGCTTAATTGGAGTTATTGAATTTAAATTATCATATTATACCAATAATCATATAATAACAAAGAAGGAAAAATAAGAAATTAAATTATTAAAATAAATAAAAATAATAATTACAAAATGTAAAAAATATATTACATATAATAATAATTACACAATACAAAAATATATGATATCTAAAGAAATACATATATATGAAAAATGAAAATTACATAATTACAAGTTCATTAAAGTAAAAAAAAATAATAATAATAAGAATAAGAAATTATACAAATAAATATATTTCTAAAACTTTAAATAAAATTTCAAGCTTGGTCTTGTATGCAACAACCTGTAACAATAAATATATACACAAACACAAAAATGCAGGACAACAAACAAACTTTTCAAGCAAAAAGGAAAATTTTATTTTAAAATTAGTAGGTTCAAATATTCATTTCAGAAAGAAAAGGAAAATAATTTAACTCTGCAAAATGAAACTAAACAATTTAATTTCGAGGCTCAAAATTACTAAGTGAATTTAATTCAAAGCCAAAAACTACTTTGATTAAAATAAGAAATTACATCAATGTAAATGATTTGCAATTTTAAACCAAACCAAATTAAATTATCAATTTCAAATTACCCGTCATAAATTAAATTATCAATTTCAAATTACCCGCCATAAATTAAATTAATTCACTTATTATTTCTATATTTTTTTCTTTTTACGGATCTAATTATCATTATTGCCCATACATAAATGCAACACAACAGACAATAACCAATTATAAGGAAACACACATCAACAATTAAATAAAAAGCCAAGAACAAATATATATATATATATATATATATATATATATATATATATATAATTTTAAGTTTCGAAGTTTAACTAAAAGCAAAAGGAATGGATTATTCAATATTTTATAATTAGAAATTCAGCACTATAAATCAAACAATAAATCAATCTTGCCTCAAATACAGATATTCGCAATCACCTCATTTAATTGAATCAGTCCCAAAAATGAATATAGCTCCATAATACAAAACTCTACATTCAATTATGAAATAATAAAAAGAAACCAAATTGATGAATCAACTATTTATGAATAGAATTAAACCAAACCAATTAAATAGAAAAATGAACAAACTGTATATATACACAATCCCTTGACTAAATGGAACATTGAAATGATCATAAAAAAAAAAAAAAAAAAAAGGATAAAACTCAGAAAAATTACTTAAGACTCGTCCAAATTCCACATTTTAATTCTTACATTTAAACCCAAAATCAAACCACTTCCATTTTTCAATTAAAATCTATATATCAAGGATTCAAATTCTTTTTTTTTAAGAATTATAAAAAAATTAATTTTATTATAGAGCCTCCACCCTCTCTGCACAGCAACCCGTCATAAGAAGATGGTTTCAATTTGCCCAAGGATTCACAGCTGAAGATGGCAACCCATCCTCCAGCCGTCGAAAGAATCCCTTTGCAAAATAAAATGCCTAGATGCAATATATAATATATAAAATATAACACCAATTAATTTTTATTCAAAAAATTAAATCAACAATAAAAACACAGAATGCAAGACAAAAAATGTTACTAGACCCATTTTACCATTAAAAAAAATCAGATTTTAATTAAATCATTTTATAATCTGTAGAAATAATCACAAACACAACCTGCCAAATCCATTTTTTAAAGTACAGCATCATATATTATGAGTATCACAATTTTTATTCTATTATTTCATTTAAGCCCAAATCAAATCAATTTCATTTTTTTAATTAAACTCTGTATTTCAAGGATTCAAATTTTTAAATATTATCAAATTTTGGTTTTATTATGGGGTCTTCCCTTCCTGTACGGCAACTTCGTTTCAAGGATTCTTTCGACGGCCCGTCGAAAGAATCCCTTTGCAAAATGAAATGCCCAGATGCAACATATAACATATAGAATATAACACCACTTAATTTTTATTTAAAAAATTAAATCAACAATAGAAACACTGAATACAAGACAAAAAATATTACCAGACCCATTTTACCATTAAAAAAAATCAGATTTTAATTAAATCATTTTATAATCTGCAGAAATAATCACGAACACAACCTGCCAAATCCATTTTTTAAAGTACAACATCATATATCATGAGTACATAAAATAAAATAAATGACTAATCAAACTAGCCAAAAATCAATTCTCACAATTTTTATTCTATTAATTCATTTAAGCCCAAACCAAATCAATTCCATTTTTTTTTAATTAAACTCAGTATTTCAAGGATTCAACTTTTTAAATATTATCAAATTTTGGTTTTATTACGGAAATGGCAACCCATCCTCCAGCCGTTGGAAGAATCCTTTGCAAAATGAAATGCCCAGATGCAATATATAATATATAGAATATAACACCAATTAATTTTTATTCAAAAAATTAAATCAACAATAGAAACACGTAATGCAAGACAAAAAATATTACCAAACCTATTTTACCATTAAAAAAAAACAGATTTTCATTAAATCATTTTATAATCTGCCGAAATAATCCCAATCACATCCTGCCAAATCCATTTTTTTAAAGTACAGCATCATATATCATGATTACATAAAAATAAATGACTAATCAAACTAGCCAGAAATCAATTCTCACAATTTTTATTCTATTATTTTATTTAAGCCCAAATCAAATCAATTCCATTTTTTTAATTAAACTCTGTATTTCAAGGATTCAAATTTTTAAATATTACCAAAATTTGGTTTTATTATGGGGTCTTCCCTTCCTGTACGGCAACTTCGTCCCAAGAAAGGAATTTTGATTTGCAAAGAGAGCTCACAGCAAGAGATGGCAACTCCATCCTCCAACTGCTGAACAAGCTATTTTTGTAAATCAAAATACTTATATATATATATATATATATATATATATATTTTTTTTATAAAAGTAAATCGAAAATAAGAATACAGAGCACAAAAATACCAAGTAGGACAGAGAATATTACAGTATACTGAAGTTTCCAACGAAGCTTGAAATAACCAGACCCGTTCTCAAGCAAAGCTCTAGAAATTCCCAAATTGAAACTAGACCCGTTTATTTCGATCAACGGTATTAAAGGTGATTTAACCAACAAAATAAAAAATAACCAGACCCTGCTTCTACCGTTTTCCAAACACCAAAGCTTATTCGAGCCCAGGGACAAAACTGATTACAGTTTCAATGAACTAGAACCAAATCCAAAATGGCTCAAGCAAACAGCAAACAAATCAAAAAAAAAAAACAAACACTATACCAGAAAATAGAAACAGACCTCATTTTTAAAGAATTTTTGTTTCTGAACACCAAAAATGGACCAACAATAGAAACCAAACACAATCAATCACCGAGACAGGAGAGATTAAAACCGAGTCCAGTAACAAAATCTAAATTCAATATGCAATTTTTAATGGCCATCTCAACAAAACCATACCCATTTTGTGTTTTTCTTCCAGTACCGAGCAATGGATTAACAAACCAAAATTAATCGAAATCGATCAAAGTAACAGAAACACAATCGATTGAAATCAATCCAACCATACCGATTTACAATTACAACTAAAACACCACACAAAGCACCCAAACAAACGATTCAAAAGAAACAGATTGAAATCACCATCGTTAAGACAAAATCGTAAAGAGAATACGACGGCACCAGAGAATCAAAGAGCTCAGTCAAGATTTTCAAAATCGTGTTTCAATGAAAACAGAGCCGGTAATAGTTGAATCCATCCTCCGGAACTGAAGCCAAACAAACAAACGAAATAAATCGAGTTGCGATTTCCAAGGGTATCGATTTCGGGTGAGAGTTGAGTGGAGGAGAGGAATGGAGATGGGTTCTGTCACCGAAAGAGGAAGAGCGAGAGAGCGAGAGAGCGAGAGAGAGGGTCAGGTGTGTTTGTGAGATAACTGAGTCGGTGAGGGACAGAGAATCGAGAGAGGGCTGCTCTGTTTTGGGTGAGTCAAGTGTGAGGTTTGAGAGAACTGAGATGGTAAGGGATCGAGAGGCAGAGAGCCGATGATGGCGAGAGTGAATCAGGGAGAGAGAACTGGGTCGGAGCTGTGATGGAGTTTTGGAGTTGGTTTGATCGAGAGAGGAAGTTCTATTTGTGAGGCTGGGTTCTGTGTGTGTGTGTGTGTGTGTGTGTGTGTTCTTGAGAGAGAGAGAGAAAGCTGAGAATTAATTCAGAGTCGGTTTTTGGGATGGGAAGGAGAAGGTCGGTTCTCTTGAGAGAGAGAGAGAGAGCTGATGAGGCTGTGTGAGTTGTTTTTTTTTTTTTTATTGAAGATGATGAGCTGGGCCTTTTTAGAAGGCGGTGGTCAGGGGGTGAATCTATTAGAACCTCCTAGATTTGGTGAGTTGTATTTTTTTTTTAAAATTGTTTTTCCTTTTTTTTTAAATATTAAGAAAATAAAATAAAAATCCCTTAATTCAAGAAAAATCACTTTGAGATTATTTATTTTTAAAATCCTATTTTAAAATGAAAATTAAAGAAAAATTTGAAAACATTAAAATTTACTAAAATTAAAATAATCATTTAATTTACTAAAAATTTTAAAAATTAAAAATTTACTGGTCAAAATATAGTTTTTATAGTTGAAATAGTTGAAAATTTTAAATTTTAAACAAATTTTTATTTTTTTGAAATTTTTTATTTTTTAAAAATAATTAAAATTGTCTAGACAAAATGGTATCTAAAACTGGTTAAGGAGATATTCTCGTCCAAATTAGCTATGGTGACCATTTTGGTTTAAAAATTTCAATTGACCATAACTCTCTTAATTGAACTCCAAATTGAGTGATTTCAGTTCCTATGGTTTCATCTTGGTTCCAGCATTCATTTGACATCTTACTCGTCACTTGAGGTTCGCCGAAGAGGGAGATCGAAAACTGAGAAGCTCGCGACTTTCCGATAAGATTTCGGTCGATATTTGGCGAGTGAGCAAGTACAACTGGTACCATTGTGCTCCTAGAGTAAATAGCTTTCCAACGCTACCAACCTTGCTTGATTTGGTAATCGGCGACAGCACGTGAATGGTAGTGCAAACCGGCGACCGACAGTGACTCCGGTGATGTTCCGTCGACTGTGTCTTAGAAATTAGTTTTTGATCTCTTGAGTAGTTTTTCGAAATTAGTTTCGTCAAATTCTACTCTGGTAAGTCAGAAAAAAATTATTCTCAATTTTATATTAATTTTTCGGTGATCGTTAATTTATGTAAATTGTTTGTAAATTCATGGAATTTAAGTTATAAGTTTATGAATGAGTTTAGATAGTTATAATTATAATTTTAGTAAATTACAAGCAAATGGAAATAATGTTGTATGAGTTTTATATTGTTTTAATCGAATATTGAAATGAGATAATTTTAAGTTGTGAAATACTTCATTTACGTAAAGAATGGAATTTGAGTTATTTATGTACTTTTTGGACCCAAAATGGACCTGTACGGTCCATGCCCTGCTGTGCGGTCCTGGTTTCTTCTGTGCTGTCCAGAATGAGCCGTGTGCGGTCCCAAAAGAGTTCTGTTCAGTTTCGACGTTTCTGATCCGTTTTCCCACATTGAAAAATGTAAAAAATGTTCCTAGCTTCTCTACCTATATAAGCTACCCCCCAACTCATTTCTACACGCTCATCACTTGCCAAATCAAACCTAATTCATTATAAGCAAGCATTTTCCTAAGGCTTGGTTTGAAAGAGCTGCCTTTCCTAGTTTAAAGTTTCTGTTTTGGGTGGTTGTTTGTGGTTTCTCTCAAGTCAGTTCGAGAGAGTCCTAAAAGTGTCGTTCTAGTAGCCGTTTGGAGGCTTTGGTTCCGCCAAGTCGAATCAAGGTGGAATTGTGATCCGGTCGCCCGCTCCGTCCATACATCCCTAAGCCCTATCTTCAAAAGTTATTTATTTTCTTCCTTTATTTATTTATTTGTTTTGAAATTTTCTTTGCTTCT
>CATKHJ010401939.1:0-55680 GCA_949750685.1 Vernicia montana | reverse complement strand
AATAGGAATAGATTATAATTAGGAATATCTTTGTATATAATTAGGAATATTTGATAGCATGATTATAGGATTATATGTAGCTTACCTTCCTAAAATAGGATTTAGTTTTGTGTATATATATGTGTACAAATCATTGATGGAATACAAGAGGAAATTACCTCAATTTACAAGATTAAATCCAACTACTTGTAGTAGTATAACTAGATGTTGGCCTGAATGACATTCCAAGGCAAAAAGTGGATAAAACTAGAAAGACAGAGAATTTCAGAAGCACCACATCCAATAAACAACAATAAATTAGTCTTCCAACCTTTGCAAGTTATTGTACATAAAAATCAATTTGCTAGACACTTTTAAATATTGGATGGAATGGATTCGACTCCTAAACAGCATAAAGTTTAAAAATCAACAATAATAAATTAGTCTTTCAACCTTTGCAAGTTATTGCACATAAAAATCAATTTGCTCGACACTTTTAAATATTGGATGGAATAGATTCCACTCCTAAACAGCATAAAGTTTAAGTTTGGTCGTAAGCCTAAATCATCCTTGTAGTACCTCAAGATCAGCTCACTTCAATCTCAAACCTAAGCTCATCCATAACGTAAATACAAAGTTTACAAAGCTGATTTAACAGAGAGACCATAAAGACAGTAAAAAAGGGGCCAAAAATGAACCATTAAGACAGATAATGGACACCTTATTCTTTTCGAATCTTTCCTTGACGACAGAGCCCAAATGGTATCCATGTTGTTTTAGTTTTTTGGTTTTTGTTGTCCAATTGTCAAAGAAATATTATTAAAATGTATTTATTTTTGTTACTTAAAGATGTAAGAGATATAAATAGGTTGTCGCAAGAAGTAAAAACCATAAAAGGGGATTTACCATTGGAAAGGGGTTTTGTTTGTTTCTCGACCTGTTTTTTGCAAGATACAACTTTTTACAATTGGAAGACAACAACAAAAATATTGCAAACAAAGTTGGTATCAAATAGGCCCACCATCTACAAATATGACAGCTTTGAGATTAGATTAAATATTCTCCATGCCAAAGGATGAAAATTGGGAAGTTAGGACCAAAACAAAAAAAAGAATGTATATATATATATATATATTCTCTTCCTTAGAAAGAAGCTTTGAGGTTAGATTAAATATTACTTATATCAATCATCAGTTCAATTAGTAAAAGGCTAAATGCAAATGGTATTCTTCCATAAGGAAGCTCACAAAAATCTTACAATGTGTCGGTGTGTGTTTTGCACACTAGGCATACATGAAAATAACATAAGCACGCTATCACTTGCAAACACCATCAATAGAATTATAGCATTAAAAAAAAAAAAGACGAGAGTCAACAATTTAGTACACTGATCATTATATTTCTTGATGCCAAGATATGTAGAAGTGGCAATATACAGTTAATCTCAGGCATAAGCAAGAAGATATTGACAGACCTTTGAAAAGAATTTCTGTGCATGACTCCTAATCTGCACTGCAGTCTTTGTTCCAATATGTTCTGCACACCATTAAGAAAGAAACACAAAGAAGAGAAGAGACAGAAGTCCAATTAAGAGTAAATATATAGCATCTCATGGCACTCCTAATTGGAATAGCCAGATTATTCCTTCTACATTAATCATATAATTTGACCACAAATTAAAAGAGGGAATCCCACATTATTAATAACTGAAACCAACAAAAAAAAAAAAAAGGAAAAGAGAAGTTGAAGAATCGTTGCAAATTATAACCTTCTATGCGCTGCCAAGCTCGTCCATAGAGCTTCAAGGCCTCTAGGAACCTATTATGCTCCTCCTCTGTCCATCGTTCACGTTGCTTGGTAATTGTATAAGGTTTTCTTGTCTATCATTAACGTAACTTTATAATTCAGATACTTCAAATCTTATTTTACCACATCAATTTCCAAAACACAAAGTAATCAAAAATTATAAAAGAGAAAAAAATAATTCTTATTAATTTACCTTAATAACCAAGTCTTCTCCGGAGGAGTATGTGTCCATTACCGGACCTCTGAAGCTAACGCTGCTTCAAATCCTCTCTAACGAGCAATGGATAAAACAGAAACCTCCTTTCATTTCTTGTAACACCGAATACTACAAATAAAGCCGTTGTTTTTGAACTCCAAAATACCTGATAGGTGAATACTACTGCAAAAGAAGAAGAAAAAAACAAAAGCAACAACAATCGATAGAGATCCGTTTATGAACAATAAGAAATGTCAATTTACATACACTTTATAGGCAACGTATTTTATATACTGTATTAAATCGAATATAAATCCTTTTTAAGAATTTTAAGAATCCACCAGAACAGAGTAGGAGAGACAGACAAACAGACGCTTCTCCGAAAGAACTAAAAGTAAATTCCTTTATTCAGAATCCTCACCAAAACGAACGCGTAGATGCCAAATCCTTAAGTAACAAAGAGGAAAGGAAAAGAAAAGACAAAACAAGAAGAAAAGAAAAGAAACTTGAATTAGTAATTAGTAATCCTGTACATCCACTTTCCAATAAATTTAGCAATACAATACAACTTCTCAAATCCTAAATAATCTCTTTGGTTACCGAGAAACATTCACCAAAAAATTCAAATCTAAAATTTTCACATCGGTAGCTAAAGAATTAAATAGTAAAACACAGCAACTGCCACAGCTCAACGAAGCCAAAAATACAAATTTGGCTTAGTAGAAATCAGATTTCCTTTTGTTGAAATTTTCTCGGCAACCAAAACGAAGAGTTAAGAACAAAAAAAACTAGAAAATGTAAGAGAAAGCACCTTCCAGTAAAGCCATGGTAGATTAAAACTGTAGAAGGTCGGTTGTAATCTCCGATCATGCACGTATTGAACTCACTGGAGACTCACATGAGAGCTAAAAGTTTCCGGCAATGGTGGATCGGAATCATGAAAGCACAAAGAAAAACAAAAGAGAAAATTGAGAGGATTTTCTAGAGAGAAGTAAAGGCATTAGAAGCAGAGAAGTGAAAGCGAGTTTCGGTGAGACCTAAAACATCAGAAACTGCAGTTGGGGACTAAGGAGCAATTTCAGCCACTATAATTTCTTGTGGATTTATTTTTGTTTAAAAATTAATCGAATTATATTTGAGGCTGCTATGAAGTGAAGGGTAAACAGGGAGAAGAAGATGGGAGAAATGATGCCATGTGGCGAAAATTTAGTGGCTGATTAGCCTATATGCTAAAGCCCACGCTTTTCACTTTTTCTCAATTTCATTTTTCCCAATTGCCTCTACATTCATCTTCGAATCTCAGCCACAAACTCAAACCCCTTGTGAGGTTATCTCCGTAAAAGCGCATCCAGGTATGCTCTTGCATGGGGCCCATGATGACGTGGCTCCTCTGGAAGAACCGGTTTTATCCGGTAGTGGGTGTGTACGGACAGAGTGAAAAGCGGACGGTGGGTATTGTGCCAACGTGGAGATAGCTACCGCTACGTGGCGGTTTCATAGAAAAGCGGTGAAATGCACGAGGGCGATGTTTACAGTCAAGTGCTTTCTCCTGCGGTTCGCGCAGTTTGACAAATCTTGCGGACAACCTTGGACCGTGATTGCTTTTTCAGCCACTAGATCAGAGACTTCGCCGCCTACCAGATAAATAACATAATGGGATAACTGGATGGCCCAATGTAATAACTAGATCTCTTGTATGGGCCCACTATAATTGATTCATGTCCTGGGCCAGCTTGAGATGACAGATATCTTCGGCTTTGGCTTGGGCTCCTCTATATAGGCCATCTCATGCCTAGGACATTTTTATGGTTTTGATTTGGGCTCTTGGAAACAGCATTTCCAAGCACAATGCATCAACACAAATCATATATATACCAATTCCGAGTAGGTATGTTAAAAAGAGTCATAATATACTAATTCGATTTATTAAATATAAAAAAAATTTGTGTTAGAGTTGAGATTTAGCAGGTCCATGTCGGTAAACGAGTTGACTCGTTTATGACACTGCTTAAACGAGTCGTGTAATGGATTGACACGCTAACCTGTTTAATTTTACGTGTCGTATTGAGTAGTGTCAATTTGACCAAACCCATTTATAATCTGTATATTTTTTTTAATAATATTAAGTGTTAAAATAATTATTTATATTGCATTAGAAAAACAAACAAAATTAATAAAAAAAAATAAACAAAATAAAAAATAAACAAAATCTTATTTAAGTTTATTTGATGGTACTTGTTTGAATGTTTGAAAAACATATGAAATATTAAATTTTTAATGAATTTACAATTTTAATTATAATTTGATTTATGGACAATATTACAGTTAATTTCTGTAATAAATATATTATATTTTTCAGGTTATAAATATTATACAGATTAAATGGGTTGTGTCGGATTCATGATCCATATATGACCCAATTAAATAAACAGATTACACATGTCGTATTCGTGTAACCCGTTTAATTTTCGTGTCGTGATAAGGTAGCACGATTAATAAATAGGTTGTATTCGTATTGACCTTAATTGTGTCACCTGAGTATATTAACCCGACACGAACAATATCCATCAATATATTTTGACACCCCTAATTTCAAGTGGAAAATTAAATGTTTTATTATTGTTATTTTTTAAAATAATATATACACACATATTAGAGACAAGACACACTCCTTCACAAAATTTTATATTATTATTATTATAAAAACGATTTGGAACCATTGAGCCAGAGCTCGTTAGCAAATAGAATGTCTTTTTACACCAGAGTAATAGATTAATATATATATATATATATATATATATATGTGTGTGTGTGTGTGTGTGTGTGTGTGTGTGTGTGTGTGTGTGTGTGTGTGTGTTTTGATAACTATAAATTGTGAGTCCAACCTGTAACTTTCCATCAACTCAATTTGATTTTACAGTCAAAGTTTCATTCACATTAATAGATTAATGATTAATGTTAAAAGGAATAAAATATTTTTGATTAATTTTTTCAATAATTATTTTCAAAGAAATAGGAGTATATAAAAAAACAATAAAGAAAAGAAAGACTATTTTTTTTTTTTTACCAATCAAATATATGTCGGGAGAGATGTACCTTTTGCCAAATTTGCTGGGTTGTGACGCCAAGTCCTTTGACGCAAGCACGATGACACTGCCAGCAGTGAAATAATTTGAACATACAACCCTTTATAAGCCATGTGCAAAATTAAATCCTTCAAGATCGTCAAGGAAATCGGCATTGAAGATGGAAAGTAGTATGGTGTATATCGTTCGATACATTATGACTGTTTATGCAGTCATGCTTGGGATAAATTATATTTGTTGTTCCTGAATTTATAACTTACATTTATCATTATTTCTAAATTTCAATTTATTTCACAAAAATTTCTTAATCTTAATTTGATCACATCAGTTACCTTTCCTACCATTTTTTGATCTTAAACTTATCGGTGGTGACAGGGCATATGGAGAGAGAGAAAATTTCTGTTGTGGCTTCGAAATTGCGTGCGTGTGAAAGGATTTTTTCCTAAAAGAGTCTCCATTTGGCACTTCATTTAACATAAAATAACATTAAAAAAATATAAATAAAATGCCACATATAAATTTTGGCAAATTTAAAATTGAAAAACGGTATAAATGATAATTATTGCAATCAAATTAAAGGGGAAATTTTTGTACAACAAATTAAAATCTATGGATAATGATGAATTTAAATTATAAATTCAGAAATTACAGGTGTAATTTAGCCGCCATGCATGTATTCAACTTTAGCACTTTCTCAAATTTTTTATTTATTTTTGTATTGGAAAGTGGATTTAAAACAATCTGTTGTCAGATTTTGTATATATTAAAGTCAAAATAAATCTAAGTGAGACAGTTCCAACAGCTAAATAATAACGAAAATTTTAGCCAATAATTTTGTATTTAAGTGTTCACCTTAAGATTATTATTTTCAGACTCGGTCAGTAATCAAAAAATTTAAAAATCGATATATAAATCAGATCGAGTCACACTTAAAATTTACTTTTCTTAAAATTCGTTAAAAATTTATTTACTCAATCGAGTATCCAGTGACCCAATCACATATTATTATTTTTTACCGATTAATTTTTGTAGTATTATAATTTATTAAATAATTAGATATAATAATATATTATTATTCAACATTCAATCAATGTGAAAACATAAAAAAAAAAATTATATTTATTTATTTATTTTAATTTTAGACCATAAGTAAATAATAAATTTTAATATTATTATTTTATTATTTTATATACATGAAATGAATACTACTATATATATATATATATAATAGCATAATGAAAATAATTAGAATGTCTATTTACATATTTAATCTAATAGTAAGTACATATCATAATTTAAGTAAATTTTAAGTTTGAACTTCTCTTTTTAAAAAAAAAATTAAAAATAATAATAAATGAAATTCGTAATTATATTTGATAAAATATATTAATTAATTGAAATGTTGAATTGAATTATCATATATATTCCATTGGTACTTTTTTCGTTAATTAATTAATTAATTATATTAAAATTAAATTGAATAGGTTATTAACTATGATAATTGAATATAATATATATGAGAAATAATTAATTTTTTTTAAATTTATATTGGATATTAATATGTTAAAATATATATTGAACGTTATTATGTTGATATATAATATTATTGTAATTTTTTTAATTTATATCATTATTTAATTTTACTTATATGTATATTATATTTATTTTTAACATATTAATAATAAATATATAATATTATTTAAAATATTGATTAAATCTTGATTCAACTTTCGGTTGAATCTCTGAAAATGATTCTCTGCTTTCATCAATTTAAAAGTTGCACCATATCTGAAAATCAAACTAAAAACACATGGAATTAACATTTTTAATTTTTCACCTATTTCACATTAAATTCAATCAATAAGTATGATCTATGTTGCACGGAAACGGAAACGGGGAAACGAAAAACGGAAAAACGAATACGCGGAAACGGTATTTTTAAAAAATATAGGAAACGAAACATGAGGGAAACGCACAAATATAAAAAAATATGAGGGTATATTTATAAATATTAATTTATATATATACAAAAAAATATAATAATTTATAAATATATATTTAATAATTTTAAGTATATATTATAAATATATAATTATAAATATATATAAATACATAGTAAAAATAATAATAATTTATATATATATATATATATATATAATAATAATTATTATTATTATATATATAAGGAAAAATGAAGTCGGATGTAAATATTTTTATTTAGGGGTTGATATGAACAAACTGACTTTTTTTTTTTCACTTAACAACAGATTTCTGTTTATGGAAACGAGTTTCTAACTTTTTTAAATTACAGAAACGTGCCCGAAATGTTTTGAAAACTCACGGAAATGTGCCCGAAACGTTTTTTAAATTACGGAAACGCGCTCGAAACGTTTCAGACAAGTTTCCGTGAGTTTCCAATTAGAAAACGTTTCTGAAACGCGGAAACGCGATCTCCTAAAAGTTTCCGTGCATTATAGAGTATGATTTTCAAAATCAATGTGCTCCGCAGCTGGAAATTATAGAACAGAGAAATTAATGCTGAATTGGAGAACAAATTACCAATAATTGAGTTTGAATAAGATTTTTAAATGAGAAAAATAATCCTCTGCAATGCTGGTCAAACAAAGACTAAAAAGCACAAACAAATAAATTTCGTTTTAGTTGGTGATAATTGAAAGAAAATTCTCAGCACAAAGAAAATCAAAAATTTTAGCCATTTAGAATATTATGTTGAGTCAGATGAAAGTGAAATTCATTTGATTATTCAAATAATTTTCATATTTTAACTATTAAATATATATAATTTATTGGCAAAATCAATCAATTTTAATCTAGTCAAATTTATAATTTTATTAATTTAGAGTTTATTTAAAATTTGCATATTAATTTAATCAATTTTTTTAAATCAATAAAGTATATATACTTCAAAGTGAAATTTTATTTATATAGAATTAACTTGAAAATTTATGAATTAATAAATAAATTTATTTATACCAAATAAATTTTAATATTATAAACATTACAAACATCCAACACAGAAGACTTCTTAATTTTAAATGTATAATTATGTTATCATATCTATAATAACATTGCATATCACATCTGACAGAGATAAAAATAATAAATAAATGAATAACAATTCTTATCTCCTCACTCCAAGATTTTATGTTAAATATATACAAGGTGAATATTAATTAGTAAAAATCGAAAAATTGAATTAAATTAATGTAATTCGATAAAATTAGTTCAGTTAAATGAAATGATTGGTTCGGTTCGATTAAAAAATATAAAATTTTTTATTTTTGATTTTTGATTTGGTTAGGAAATTTTATTTTCCGAATTAACCGAACCGATTGATTTAATTAATTTTTATTTTTTTATATAAATAAATTAGGAATTTCAATATGCCAATTAATTTGTATACTTACATTTATGAAACATTATGATATAATATTTATTTTTAATATTATGTGGTTATTTTTTTCATTTTCTTCTATAAACAAATTATGAATTTCAATGTTATAGATGATAAATACTCATAGTATATTTGAATTTAAAGTGAAAGACATTTCATAATATTTATTTTTTTAATTGAAAAAATACAATGTAACTAATTGAATAAAAATTTCGGTTAATTTGATTTTAGGATTATTTCAATTTAGTTTGATTCGATTAATATTTAATTTTGATTTGTTCAATTAATGAAAATTATTTATCCAACCAATCAATTGCGCGCGCGCGCGCACACACACACACACACACACACACACACATATATATATATATATATATATAGTGTTTTCTACGGTTAATTTGTTTTTAACAAAGTAAACTTACTTTATTTTACTTTACGAAAAAAATAATTCTTTTACTAAAAATTATAATTTTCTTATATTTTTCGTAATTTTTTTTAATTGCGAAAAAAATTTTAATTTTATATAAATATGACTTATTTTGTATAAAATAATAACTTTACAAAAAAGTTTATAAATTAATAAAAAAATAATTTCGTTAATTAACTTTACGAAATTAACGAAATAAAGTAGAAAAAGAATTTTGATAATTAATTTTACGAAATTAACGAAATAATTTCATTAATTAACTTTAGGAAATAAATGAAATTAACAAAATAAAATAAAATTAATGAAATTATTTTTTTCCCGTTAATTTAAGAACTTATTTTTAAAGTTATTGTTTTGTATAAAATAAGTCATATTTTCATAAAATTAAATTTTTTTCGCAATTAAAAAAAATTATAAAAAAATATAAGAGTATTGTAATTTTTTGTAAGAGAGCCATTTTTTTCGTAATTAAGAAATTATTTTTATTTTTTATTAACTTAGAAAATTTTTCATAAAATTATTATTTTACACAAAATAAATTATATTTTTGTAAAATTAAATTTTTTTTTGCAATTAAGAAGAATTACGAAAAAAATATAAAAAAAATGTGATTTTTCTTAAAACAACCATTTTTTTTATAATGATTAATAAAATAAAATAAATTTATTTTGTTAAAAACAAAGTAATCATAGAAACAAAATATATATATATATATATATATATTGGAATTACACCGGTAAATATATACTACTTTACTATATAATAAATAAATAAAAAAAAAAACCTGACAACTTCCTAATATATAAATCAATGCATTAATCACCATATCCTAAAGAATCCAGAAATGAATCAATGCATTAATCTCCATATCTCAAAAAGAACCACAAAAATAAGAAAGTTTTAATGTTTTATGAACCATGATAGATAATTTAAAAAAAAAAAAAAAAAAAAAGCACACAGCACCAGTACATAAGTTTACCCCACTCGACTCAAAATTTGGGTGAAAAGAGTATTGTTTTGCAATGGCTAATGCAAAGCCACTGTTATCTGACCTTGTATCTACAGTAAGCTATGTTCCCTCAAATTACATCCGACCTTTATCTGATCGACCAAATTTAAGTCAAGTAATACTTCAATCCTCAGATGTTTCCATTCCTCTCATTGATCTGCAAGGCCTGCTCGATGCTCCTAACCGCTCTACCCTTGTCCAAGAGATAGGCCATGCTTGCCAACACTATGGTTTCTTTCAGGTACATGCATTTTCTGCTGCTTCTTAATTAATTAATATTAATCACTCTTTTTGGGAATTAATTTCTTTTTATAGGTTAAAAACCATGGGATTTCGAAAGAGGTGATTGATAAAATGTTATGTATATCGAGAGAATTCTTTCATTTGCCAGAAAGTGATAGGCTGAAGAATTACTCAGACGATCCGATGAAGACAACAAGACTCTCTACTAGCTTCAATGTAAAAACTGAAAAAGTATCTAGCTGGAGAGATTTCTTAAGACTCCATTGCTACCCTTTAGAGGATTACATCCAAGAATGGCCTACCAACCCTCCTTCTTTCAGGTTCATATAATTTCCAATGAGGAGAGACATTCATCATTTAAATTCTATCAAATACCAGCACTCTGTACTTCATATATTTAATTAATTAATGCCTTATTACTTGATCTTTTTAATTTGGGTGTGCATGCAGAGAAGATGTTGCTGAATACTGCAGGAATACAAGAGAATTAGCAGTGAGATTGCTTGATGCAATATCAGAAAGCTTAGGTCTAGAAAGGGATTACATAAATAGGACACTCGGCAAGCATGCACAACACATGGCCATTAATTACTATCCTCCATGTCCACAGCCAGAGCTGACATATGGATTACCTAGCCATGCAGATCCTAATGCTATTACTATTCTCCTTCAGGATCACGTGCCAGGCCTTCAGGTCCTCCAAAATGCCAATTGGCTTGCTGTTAATCCTATTCCATATACTTTCATTGTCAACATTGGGGATCAAATACAGGTAGTAATAAATCCATTCTGATTAACAATTAGATTATATTTATAAGTACGCTAGTATATATGCTATAATTTGTAATGTAATATAATGAAAGAATTAGTTTGTCAATCTAGGAACAAATTTTCTAGTTGATTGGCTCGACAATTTAAAAAGTTTGATTTGTTTGTTACAGGTAATTAGCAACGATCGTTACAAAAGCGTGCTTCACCGGGCAGTAGTGAACAATGACAAGGAGAGGATCTCTATCCCAACATTCTACTGTCCATCACCTGATGCTGTGATAGGACCAGCTCCAACGCTGGCAGACCATAATATGCATAATCCAGCTCTCTATAGGAACTTTACTTATGGCGAATACTACCACAAGTTCTGGAACCGTGGCCTTGCATCTGAGACCTGTTTGGACATGTTCAAGAAATACTAAAGAGTAATATAAATAGTGTGAATGTGTGATAATAATAACTCATCGGAACCCATATGAAAATTTCAAAAATAAATGAATTAAAGCTTTTATTTTCTTTGAACTTTGAGGCTACTCAAAATTTTATTTTTTCTTTGTTAATTTATTTCCTTTATATGTGCTGTGCTAAATGCTATGGGCTCATTGGTGAAACAAGCACATCTGCCGTACTGGTTCTCAGGTAAAATTCGGCTCAAATTATATATTCTTTATTAGGCCTGCTAGAGCCCAAAAGAACTCTCTAGCCCAAAGACCAGTTCACCAATAATCTATTTCTTATACCATGGTCGTGTCGGTCAATTACTTGTTTTATTATTTAAAAAAGTTAAAAATTTTAATCTCCAGTTTCTACTTTTAAAAACTTCTAATTCTAATTCTAATATTAAAAAAATAAAAATTCAAAATTCAAATCTCCAATTCCTTTTTTAGAATGATCTCATAGTACTAGAAGATAATACATGCATCTCAAAAAAAAAAAAAAAAAAAAAAACCATATAAAAAAGAGGAAATTACACCAAATTTAATTTTTTTAATTTTTTCTTTCAAAAATATTCTTTTATCTTTTTAAATTTTTAAAAATATCTTTTTTTTTTTATATATACTTATGATATACTTTTGAAAGTAGGACATTTTTGAAATAAAAAAATTAATAAGTTATATTTTTTAAAAGAAAAAGAAAATAATACATATATGAGAATATTTTATCTTTATTGGGTATTTATGTAAAAATTCCTATAAAAAAAGGGGTACAATCCATGTATATGTATTTCAAATAAAAATTTGACTTATATATATATATATATATATATATATATATATATATTAAAGAAAATATATAATAACTTAACTTAAATGTTTTCTTTATATTTTCTTCTTCTTCTTTTTTTTTTATCAACAAAATGAACTTCATTAAGAAATAGCAGAGCTTACATTAGAAGAATGGGAAGGTTGCAACCATAAAGGAACTTCCTGCCAAATAGATGATTATCATGGAGACAAGATGCTCTGGTTAAAGCATAAGCAGTCATATTAGCTTGTCTACTAACAAAAACTACTGTAAAATTCATTCCTTGACACAAAAGAGACTTATAATATTTGATAATAGTACCAAACTCAGAAATATCAGTACTGTTAGAGTGTGTAGCATCAACAACAATTTTGGCATCAAGCTCAAAGATGACATTTTGATACCCCAACTGTAACAGCCAAGAGAGAGCCTCACATAAGCCAAAAGCTTCCACTTCCTTCACTTCATAGCAACCTGGGAATGTTTTAGAGCAGCAACTAACAAGATGACCAAACTCATTTCGAATCACCATACCAATTCCCACGTTACATGTTGCTGTAAACAGAGCACCATCGATGTTACATGTAAGAAAACCAACAGGTGGTTTACTCCATGCAGTAGACCTATCCCTAATTTGCACATGGCGAGGAGCTTGAACACTACTTTCTCTTGTTGCTAACCAGTCACAAAGAACATATATGCTTTCAAACACAATATGCGAAGGAAGAAGATGATGACCCGTCCAAAGCTTTGCATTTCGTTGCTTCCAAATGCACCACATAAGGACACATGCCTTGCCCATAAAAAATTTATCATAAGAACTCAGCATATTAAAACACCGGTCTTTAAAATTATTGAATTGTACAACACTACAATTTAGATTAGATTGCATCCAACACTGTTGAGCAAAAGGGCAGTGAATAAGAACATGCTAGGGCTTCTCACCTACTCCATCACACATCACACAATAGTTTTGGATAGGAATACCTCATTGTTGAAGCTTGTCATGCGTAGGAAGACAGTCACGACATGCCCTCCACAAAAAAAGATTTTACCTTAGGCGGAACTTCAATTTTCCATAAATGATGCCACTCTCCAGGAACTCGAAAGAGTTGGTCTTTTCCAATTTCTTCCATAGCCACTATGTATCCAGACTTGATAGAGTCAATGTCATTTTTCGTAAAATGCCAGATCTTCATATCTTCCAAACTTCTAGCTCTCAATGGAATACGAGTAATGGCAACCACATCCCTTTAGTTAAACCGTTCATTTAACTATTCAATGTCCCATTCCTGATGCCCTGGAATCATAAGGTCATTAACTACCATATTTTCAAGCTCTTGTATTACCGGAGTTTGTATTAAAAAATCATCCATCTATTTTAGCCAAGGTTCGTTCCATACATTAATAATGTGACCATCCCCAACTTGCCACCTACATCCTCTATTCAGCAATACCCGAGAATGCCAAATGCTCTTATAAGTAAAACTTCGATTATGGCCCAATTGGGCTGATGTAAAGTCCCCTATTGTTTAGTATGTAGCGTTGAAAAGTTGACTAACTAGAGCATTAGGGTCTGAAAAGTAGTTTCCACCCTTGTTTTCCTAACATTGCTAAATTAAAAGCATGAAGATTGTGAAAACCCATCCCACCAAACTCTTTCCTGGCACATAACTGATCCCAACTATGCCAGTTAATACTTAGATGACCAGTACTCTTTGAACCCCATCAAAAAGAGTTTATCATACGCTGAAGCTCATCTTTCAGCAACTGAAGCAATAGAAAAATGCTCATACAGTAACTTGGGATAGATTGAGCAACAGTTTTAACAAGAATCTCTCGACCCGCTCGAGACAACAACCTCCATTTCCACTCTTGAAGCCGATTCCACAATCTCTCACTAAGATTGCTGAACACGGGTCTCTTTTTTCTGCCAACTAGAAACGGAAGCCCCAGATAACGACCAGTATTAAGCGAAGCCGAGACCCTTAAAATAGAAGAGAGCCTTACCCGCAAGTCAGCCGAAACATTGGAACTATAAAAAATACCTAACTTTTGGAAGTTAATGGCCTGATATGAAGCTTGTTCATAAACAACAAATATTCTTTTCATGGACTCACACTCAAAAATTGAAGCTCGGAAGAAGAAAAAGCTGTCATCTATAAAATAAAAAAAAAAGTGAGAAATGCTTGGAGCATCTCTACTAATCTTACAACCATGAATCTCACCTTTGTTTTGTGCTTTATTGAGAAGAAAAGAGAAACCTTTAGAACATAGAATATATAAATACAGAGAGAGCGGGTCGCCTTGACGTAAACCTCTACTTGGATTGATAAGACCAACTTCCCTGCCATTCAATGCAATAAAATAACTTACTGTAGTCACACAAAACATAATAATATCAACCCATTGAGAAGCAAAACCCAATTTCAATAGCATGTTCTGCAAAAAACCCCAATCAATTATATCATAGATTTTGATGATATCAATTTTTAGTGCTACATCACCCTTCTTTCCTTTAGGTTTACGCTTCATGTAACGAATCACCTCAAAGGCTACCAATACATTTTTTGATATAGCTCTTCCTGGCACAAAAGTAGACTAAAAATTATCTTAAAAAATATAAATTAAATAAAAAATCATGATCAAAACCCGTATAAAATACAAATTTACTACTAGTAAACTAAGAAATAAATATTTGGAATGAAGTGGTTGAAATGAGAGATGTGCTTTGTAATGTATTTTAATCACAAGCTACTTGAATTTATAATAAATTTTATAATATTAACCATTATCTAAGATGTTTTGATACATTTATTTTTTTTAAAAAAAAGAAATTATTAAAATAAAATCTTTATTATATTACAAGATAAGTATTCTATTTCATTATTGCATTACTACTCCAATAACATCTCATATATTTAATTAGAAAATTTATAACTTAATTGTGTTCTAAATATACTTTAACTGTAGATACTAATAATAAAATTCATTATTTTATTAAAACCTCTCTTTAAAAAAATAATATATCTATTCGATTAAAAAAATATTTAATACTAATTTAACAACGAGCATAAAAAATAGAAATGGGTTACAACTTACAAGCCCAATATTCTATATGGTTTTGACTTCTCTCTAACCATTTGCTCCTCTTCTTCTTAGAGGTTCCCCTAGGTCTACCCTTCGATGGCTCCGACCACTGAAGGGGTTCTCCCTCTTTTTTATGTATTTTTTTTATATGTCTTTATTTAGTCTCTTCAATAATTTGGCTAAGGATCTTGGATTCTTCTTGTCTCCCTCTTTCATGGGATCTATTATTTTTGTTCTTTTGTCTTCGATCGGATTCAATTGTTGCTTCATCGACATGGGAGAACTCGATTTTGATCGGTTATACCTCTGTTTTTTGCTTCTATGGTCGGAGATTTACTCAACTAAAGTTGGAGCTTCAAGCACCTATGGTCTATTTCTTGTGTAAGCTAATCTGCCATGGTCATTGGGATCCTTTGTTTTTGGTTATGGTGGCAAATTTAGTTGAGGAGGGTTGGATCTAAATAGATCCTGACCAGTTTTCGGAGTGATAGATCTGAGATGGATATCACTTTGGTGTGCATTACCTGTAGGATGGGTCCAACGGCTACCCTGTGGTTTTCATATCCTTGGTCACCGGTGGCGACGCCAGAGAAGGTAGTTAGACTAAAAATGGCAGAGCAGGGAGTTACAGGAAATTTGTCAATTTCTATAAGCTATTGGGCCATGTTTTTCTTGAGTTTTAAGCCCTTTGTCAAAAACTTCTTATTGGGTATTTTACTTTTAGATCCTAGGTTCAAGTTTGGATTCTCTAGTTGGACTCTCATGAAATTTATAATGTTTATTTGTACTTAGACTTATTCATGGGCCGAGCTTGGGCGAGTTTCAATTTGGCTTCTAATTTTTTACTTAAGTCAAAGCCCGAAATTAATTTGTTATATGTTGCCCAAATCCAAGCCCACTCTCTATAAAAAAGCCAGCTCAAGCCCAGCCCAGCCCAATCCGAATTATATATATATTTTTAAAAAATTTAGTTTTTCACTAATAAATTTTACCAAATGCTAAACAAATAAAAGTATGCAAACACAAATTATATAAATACACATTAAAATTTTAAACTCTAAACAATGAACTAAAATATTCAAGAAATTCTAAATATATATATTTTTAATATACCTTCTAAAGTCGAGCCGGACTTGACTTTTAAAATATGTGACTAAGCTCACCTGTAAAATTTACGGGTTTTAATCGGACTCAGGTCTGTCTGAACTTATAAGTAAAATACCTTGTTTAAGCCCTACAATTTTAGAACCGGTTTAAACGGACCAAATGGTACCCGAGCCCATTAATACGTGTATTTGTACTGTCTTGGTCTTTGTTTTGTGAAAAAAAAAAAAAAAAATCTATATGGTTTAATACACGTCGGACAAAAGTCCAAATAGTCGTCGGCCTCATAATGCCAGCACCGACTCGAGTCTCATCTTGGAATCCTTGTCGTTTTGATTCCCTTAATTCTTGACCCATTTGTATAAAAATTAAAAACCTGACATTTCCATTCCAGTACCAGTCCATTTTCTCCGTACAGAGAAGCGACGGCAATGGGGAAAAACAAACACAAGAACAAGCAAAATAACCCGAAACAAATGGCCTCCTCAACCTCAACTCAGGACAATGACCGTAAGAAACAAAAAAAAGAAGAGGAAGAAAACTTCACCTATGCCATGCAGCTGGTGAATGCCTCAGTCCTTCCCATGGCTTTGAAAACCGCCATTGATCTGGGTATTTTTGATATTGTGGCCAAAGCGGGGCCTAATGTCGTACTCACCGCTGAGGAGATTGCGCGGCGAATTCCCACTCAGAACCCAGAGGCACCGGGGATGCTGGAGCGTATTCTGAGGCTTTAGGATCGTAGAGGATGTATGGCTTGGGTCCTGTGGCAAAGTACTTTGTACGTGACGAGAATGGGGTTTCTTTGGCGCCTTTGATGGTCTTGACTCATGACAAAGTCTTCTTGGAAAGCTGGTTTGTCACTTCACTCATTATTTATACTGCAGTTCCCTGTTTGTTCTTTCTATCCTTTGTTTTCTTTTTTACTCTACTATTTCATTTGTCATTGTTCAGCCATCCAGTATCGTCAAATAAACAAATCCCATGGAATTATGACAAAAATTTATTGTTTAGCACCGCGATTGATTCTTTTGTTTTCATAATTGATTTCAATTGTTAAATTTATGTGTATACTACAATGGGCACTGTTTTTTTATTACATTCTTTTATTGGGGTTTGCGTGTGCTAGAATGATCATTACAAAATCAATCCACTTTAAAAAGTAATTGGATACAGGATAAGTTGTTTAATTGCTGTATGTGGAGGTTAGAATTGAAAGAAAGAATGTGCTAGAAATAGGCTGGTGAGAAGGACAGAGTTGTGAAGGAAGAGAAAGTTGGTTAAAGAAAATTTATTCAAATCATTATCAATTTAAATTTCTTAATTCATTAATTAATAATGTCTAGTGCTAATAAAGTCACAATAATGAAGTGTTTGCGTTTTGCAAGAACATGATTAGTGAAATGGGTAGTTATTCCAGGAGAGTGGAGACAATTGGTGTAGTGTGGTGTGGGTGGTTGCAGAAACTCTTAATTGAATCACAATAATTGCTAAGAATATTGGTAGCCTGTTTGGCATATTTGGAAACAACTTTGGCATTCTCTTAATGACATTCATTAACTAATCCTGCAATGCTAGTCACATAGTCCATATCTAGCGGTTCTCCACCAGCCTTAAATACATTATTTCACATGCATTGCTATAGCTTGGGAGTTGGAAGCTTACTCTTTTGTTCATTTGATATCCAGGTGTCACGGGCTTGTTGTTTTTCACTGACACGGGTCTCAACTGAAGGATGCAATTCTTGAAGGAGGAACTCCGTTTAACAGGGTCCATGGAACACAATGTTTGAGTACCCCGCTAAAGATGCCAGATTCGGTCAAGTTTACAACACAGCAATGTTCAATCGAACTGCACTAATTGTTAAGAAGATGCTCAAGTCCTATGGTGGTTTCAAAAACCTCAAGCAGGTGGTTGATGTGGGTGGTGGAATTGGAGTAGTCCTTAGTCTAATCACTTCCAAATACCCTTCCATCAAGGGAATCAATTTTGACTTGCCTCATGTCATTCAGCATGCCCCTCCTTTTTCTGGTATGATGTCTATTACCAGTTTATTTAACAACATTGTGAAATTGTCATTTCATTGATTCAGGAATAGCTTTTGAGTTTCTTGATTGTGTTATGAGGATTTGGAATTCATTTGATAGGTTGATTGATCCAAGGTTACCTTATACCATAGTTTATCCATGAATTTGTTTTTGGTTTGTCTTCACCATTTTTTTGGTGGTGGTCTGCCAATTACAAACAGACAAAAGCATGCCACAGATACCCCTTTTTTTTTTTTTTTTATTAATTTATATCATCAAGCTCTTAGCTCTTTCTTATTTATATCTACTAAGCATTGTTTTCTGAGTTTGCCAAATTGCTCATCAGGTATTTGAAATAGAAATGATAATTGGTTTAGATACCCTGCCTTCACATTGTACCCATTGAGGTGTTTCGAGATCAGTTTTTTTGGTCCTTTGACTCGTGCCCTCTTCAAACACCATGCATGACATTATGCCACTAACCCACTGCTTGAAATGGCTAAATATCTTCAATCCAAGACTACTATGTATAATTTATTGGCTATCACCAAGACCATTGACATCAGTCAATGCACCTCTTTTGTGATATCTTCTCAATGCTAAGATTTTACAGGAGCCAAGAAAAACCTGTTGTGATTTATTGAATAAGTAACGTTGATTAAGAGAGTTAATTTATGGTGCAGGTGTGAATCATGTCGAGGGGGATATGTTTGAAAGTGTTCCAAAGGGAGATGCCATTATTCTCATGGTGAGTAATAAATTTTACTGTCTTTTTTTAATTGACTTGCACCAATGAATATTTTTCTTTTCACTGTTCTTTTAAAAATTAAAAGACTAAATTATGGCATAGAAAATCATAATTCCCTACTGAACTTTCTCAACTTCCTTTCAACCTGAAGTTGCAGTCAGTTTATGCTTTGGATTAGAAGTGATAAGGAGTGATGTGTACAGCATTACTCTCCAAATTCTATCAATGCTTTCACTCAAAGTTTTGTTGCTTTCTTATGCTCTCTGTTTGACATTCTGTCAAATCAGTATTGCATTCTTCAAAATCCAATACCAATGATGAGATTAGGGATGTTATGCAGTGGATACTTCGTGACTGGGATGATGAGCATTGCTTGAATTTGTTGAAGTTATCTTATGATGCACTTCCTGGCGATGGCAAGGTAATTGTTGTGAAGCAAACACTTCCAATGATGCCTGAGGTATTTACAGTTGCAAAAGACAAATCTCAAGTTGATGTTCTCTCTCTGACCCAAAGCCCAGGAGAAAAGGAAAGGATACAACACGAAATCTTGAATTTGGCAATGGGAGCTGGATTTCAGGCTGTCAGCTTTGTATTTTGTGTCTATCACTATTGGGTTTTGGAGTTCCTGAAGAAGTGATCCTTGTTTTCTTGAAGTTGGGTATTTGCCAAGCTCAGAAGTTTTGATCTTTCTGATGCCAGGTTACTAGGCATGCGATTTATTTGATGTTAAGTATGTTAATATTAGAAAACCGGATGTTTTCTTCCTAGTTGTTTGATCTTGTGATAAAATTGAGGCAATCAAGCTAAAAAAGTAGTCCTAATGTCTCTCAACATGATACTATCTCTTACGGATCTTTCTCCGGCAAATTCTAGGGCAGTACACATCAATTCTTTTTTCTGAGAGCGTTCTATTAACTTTCTGTTCTTATTGTTACTCTAGTAGCCATGAATGATTGTTTTATTCCATTCCTAAAATGGTAATTAAACATTGAAATCTTATAGATCTGTTGGCATTAGATTTTGGAAGAAAGAGGGTAACTATTGATGTCAAATTGTTGAGATTAATTGCATAGAACAGCTTTTGTTATGCCGTTTTAGGGCTTGTCATGAGCTAAGATATATACATAGTTTTTTACCATGAATAATGAAACTTAGTTGTTTTGTTATGCACAAATTATCATTTTTATGGCCTCAAGCATAGGGTTTTCTGCACATCCATCACCATAGCTTGGAGATGGCCTGCAGCCCTTCAACGTTCCACAAATTCTGAGAGTACACAACACAGTATGCATGTTGCAGTTCAGGGACAATTTATGTGGAGCTTTCTATAATAAACCAGTAAATAGCACACACGAGGAAACATACAGAGGCATAAACAAATTCTAAAGACATTTCCAAGGTGCTTTTCTAGATTTTTGGTTATATAATTAAGGAAGGTGATTATGGGCATAAAACAAAGTATTTAATGACATGTGTCTTATCTTTAGAGATAAACGTACATCTGGTTAGAAACTTAATTATGCAAGCAAAATGAAGCTTGTTTAAATTTTTGTGCACAGTGCTGCAAATTATTCGCTTCAAACTTGAAAGACTTAACCTCACTGCAGCATGGGATTCCCAATTGGCTCCTAATAGCTGCTTCCAATAATATCCTTGTATGTGGCCTTTATTTTCTCTATCAAAGCATCCCTGCAATTTGACCATTGTTAGTGAAAAATCTACAAATGTTTTTTGCCTTTTTTTTTTTTTTTTTTTTTTTTTTTTTTTTACATTAGCAAATAAACACTTGTACCTGTCAGGCTTGAAAAAGAGGTTCTTGTATGCAAACCACTGCAGAAAAAAAAAGAAATTAGGTAAAATTTATCCACCTTGGCATGAAAACTGATAAATTAAAATAAACAGTTAATAAGATTTTACTTACTCCACTGTAACCAATTCCAACAAGCTCAAGAACCCCAGGAATCAAAGGAAGCCTGTCAATTGCCTGTAACAAAAACCACATTTATTAACTTTGTTTATCTTGTAAAAGAATCATAAAAATAAATTTGTGCATTTAGGGAGAAGCTTACCGAGATCATTCCAGTGGAGCCCCAAAGAGCAACCACACCAGCTACTGCAAGTGAACTCACTGCATACTTATCTTCAACCTTATCCCACTACCCACCCAAGAACAAATTCAAGGGGGTCAAAACTAAATCCAATTCCATTATACAATAAAAGCTCCTATATCATTACTATAAACAAAGTTCTTACAGCTTCTTGAACTGTCTTGATAATCTCTGGCAGCTCAGCTGTAGCAACTTCTGCGGGGGCCTCCCCTGTAGCCAAAGCCATAACATCGCGAGCTATCTTTCGACCTGAAGACAAATTGTTATCATTATTAGAGACCCTTTTAGGGTTGATTGTATATTTATGTGTATATGTGAAGTAACTCACAATAAGCTGTGCTCTTCCATGGGCGGCTCTGAGATTGGACAGGAGGAGGAGGCAGAAGAGTAGGCAGAGTCACACATTGTGGTGATGCAGCAGCTGATTGGCGAGGAGCCTTAGCATCAACAAGGCTTGATGAAGAAGAGATTGATAAGGTTGTGGAGGAAGTTGAGGCCATGGTTGTAGAGAACCCTACAGGTTAATATTATATTTTGTTCACCTGTCAGAGATTCTATAAGAAGAGGAAATGCAGAAATGTGAGTTTTTATTTATTTGTTAGTTTTCTAATATTTGTCAAATTTTATTTTTTCTGGGTTTTAGTTTTGGGTGTTCGATAATTTTGATTGAGAATGTGGAGATGGAACTTGTTCCAAGTTTTGAGCTACCGAACCACTCATTCCTTTTGATCAAGATAGTGCTGACATGGTTGTTTGATTGGATAGAATGGCTCCAAGCTGGAGCCAACAGAGCTGTTATGTTATCTCTTTCTATCCCTTCTAAAGGGCTTAAAAGTTAAAAATATCTCCTCCTTTCAGAGGCCAGAATGGCCAAAAACCTATTGATAATTAAAAAAAAAAAAAAAAAAAAAAAGTTTTAAGAGGTGGAAAAATATATAGTGGAATAGTTGGACCAATGCAGAAGAGCCTAGTATATTGTTAACATCTAGCAACTTAATGCAAGGATAGAAAATTATATGTGAGGCATTTGGTCCCTAATTTGGATAAAATTATTCTATCTTCCCATATTACTTTCTATCCAATCATATCTTCTATAATCACCCAATGGGGTTGGCATACTGAGCAAATGCCTTTCCTGGAAAATAAATTCATAAAATATTATATTAGGGAAGGTAAGGTAGTTTATAGTTATTACTGCTTGGATTTGATAGAACTCCATTTTTATTGCTTAAGCTTAGGATGTTATTGTGACATAGCTTACCTTTAGAATAATGCCTCCTTTGACCTTTCACAGGTTTGAATAGGGTATTATTAAAGTTAAGCTTCTATTCTATATATGCACAAAAATTAATTCTTAATGTCACCCTATTAAGTCAAAATGGGAATTATTAGGGAGAAACTTGTATTGTTGTGACCAAGACAAAGCAGTGGCTAATAATGCCAAAGCTGAATTTCGATAAAAAGGTAAAAGTAGAACCAATGCTAAGAGAAGGTAAAATTATATTTTACCCATTGTATGGGAATAGGGAAACAGAGGGGACAAAAAAGGAGGGGTTGGAAGAAGAAATGAATACAACGAATGATATCTAATTCAAATGGTTAAAATTAATGCCTTGAGATTAAGAGGTTCCATTTTGAATCTCGTGTTTGTAAATATAAAATAGGGAAAAATATAAAAAAGTGAAATGTGGTTTGGATGTTTTATTATTAAGGGTATGTGATTTTTTTTTTTTAATAAAATGATCTTGTGATATTCTCTGTTAATTTAGAAAGAATAAAAAGTTAACACCACTAAATAGATAGGTTCATAATATTATAATATTTATATTTATATTTTTTGGGCTACTACACTTAAAATTAAAAAAATAAGAAAAATATTAATATTTATAATATTATATTATAAAAATTAAAAATTTTAAAAAAATTCTTTTTTATGTGTGGTGGCCCACACAAATATAAATATAAATATTATATTTTTAATTTTTAATATTATATTAATATTATATTATAAATATTAATATTAATATTTTTTTTATTTTTCTTATTAATTTTTTTAAGTGTATTGGGCCTCACAAAAATATAAATATAAAAATTATATTATTAATATTAATATTTTTTTCATTTTTTTTAAATTTTAAGTGTAGTTTGCCTCATAAAAATATGAATATAAATATTATAGAGAAAATTATATCAAATACACTTTTTTTTTAAATTTTTTTTCAAAAATACCCTTTTATTTTTTTAGATTTTAAAAAATGCCCATTTTTTTTATATACTTATAATATATTTGTGATATACTTTTGATATATCTTTAAAAGTGAAACATTTTTAAAATAAAAAATTTAATAAGTGTATTTTTGAAATATATATATATATATATTTTATCTTTTGCGGGTATTTGTATACAAACCCAATATTATAATGATGTAAGCCCGCTACATCAACATTCATTTAACGATATTAATTTTTTTTGTCTTTCCTGAATTAACGGAGAATACTACATAATTCATTTTATTAAAAAAAATTCACAGGCCCCTAATAATACAACAAACAAACTACAAAAGTATTTTTTTGTACTTTCCACATAGAAAATATTTAATTTATTTGATTTTGTCTAATATCTATATTGAATTATTATAATTATCAGTTTTACACTTGACGTTTGTACTCATATATATATATATATATATATATATATATATATATATATATATATATATATAAAGAGAATACAAGTTACAGTTTCGACTCTTACACTATGTTTAAGAAAAAAGTTAAGTGAAAATTTCTTTGATTGAAACATGAAACTAAGGTTAAAAATATAATTTTATTTATAAATATAATTAAAAAATCTCTTTCCCTAAGCTTTCACCAAAAAAAATAGAGGGAATACTTTTTGGTGAGCCGGAGGAAACGATTCATTTCTCCATCTTTCCAAATGATAGAAAAACCCTTTCCCCATCCCTTTTTCTCCAACTCTCTTTCCATTTCCCACATTTTTTCCTCTTTTTAAATACAGTGTTAAATTTATTTTCTATTCATATTAGGTCTGAATTTCATTTATATTGTTTGAAATAATTATCATATGTAATAGTAATATCTCTTGTGAAAAAAAAAAATAACAATCTATTTTTTTTAACCCATGATATATTCATATTAAAAGAAAACAAAGATTACAGTAAGATGAGAGGCTTTCACATGATAACCAGCACAATCAAGCCAACTTATTAACAAACACTACTTGCAAAAAAAAAAAAGGCTTTCTTGGCTAAGAGTGTCAAAAAAGATTATGACACGTTAATTCGATTTATCAAACATAAAAAAAAAATTCGTATTAGGATTGAGATTTAGCAGGTCCGTGTCGGTAAACGAGTTGACCCGTTTATGACACTGCTTAAACGAGTTGTGTAACAGGTTGACCCGCTAACCCGGTATAACTCGTTTAATTTTACGTTTCGTGTTGGATCGTGTCAATCCAATCCAACTCATTTATAATCCGTATATTTTTTAGTCATTTATATTGCATTAGAAGAGACAAACAAAATAAAAATAAAATAAAATGACAAAAAAACAAAGATAAATAAAATCTTATTTAATAAAATTTTATTTAAGTTTGTTTGATGATACTTGCTTGAATGTTTGAAAAACATATAAAATATGAAATATGAAATTTTTAATGAATTTGCAATTTTAATTATGATTTAATTTATAAATAATATTACTGTTAGTTTCTGTAATAAATATATTATATTTTTCGAGTTATAAATGTCATACAGGTTAAATGAATTGTGTCAGATTCATGACTCATATATAATCTAATTAAATAAATGGATTACACTATCATGTTCGTATAACTCGTTTAATTTTCGTATTGTATTAAAGTGATATAATTAATAAATAAATCGTATTCATATTGATTTTAATTATCACGTGAATAAGTCAACATGACATAAATATGACTCACCAACATGATTTTACACCCTTAGGTATAATCTTGGCTATCAAAGGCCACCCAAAGCACTCTCCCTGTAACTAAATAACAAAAATACAAGTGAAGCACAGTAAACAAAGGAGAGGCAGAATAATCTGGAATGAGAAAAACCAAATAATAAGAAGAAATACAAACAATCCATTCTAAGCAGAACAACCGATCACTTGAGACAAACAGTAGTAACTGTAACCACCAAGGATACAACAGGAGCAGATTGAGCACTGGGTAAATCAGGTCAACATTTCCTTTTGTTTGTTGATGGTGTGAAAGAACCCATTTGAAATTGTTGATGTCAGCACCAAAAGAAGCTGTGATGCAAGCAGCTGCACCAAATCTTTTTATGTTTCCTGATACGTTTTAATATGTGGCTGAACTTGTTTTATGCTAAAGTCAAGGAAACAAACTTCCTTAAATCAAGGGAAGTATTGACTAAAACCTTTGTAACTTCTATATAAGCTAATGAAAGAATAGCTAGAAAAAAGTAGTATGCAGTGGAAAAGAAAAGGGAAACGTGCAGAAAGAGTTGGAGAGGAGTTGTAAGAAATGTTCAAAATGAAAAAGAAAAAGAAGAAAAAATTCTGCCTCTATTTCATATCCTAGTTTCTTGTTTTAATTCTTCTTCACATTTCATTTTGTTTTTTTTTTTCTCCTCTCCATCTCCAACAGAAATATTAATCATTGTAATAGGATTATCACCAAAGATACTCTTAGTTATCGGTTAAACGAAGCCAAGAGATTCCAGCATAATCATTTTCTTGTTGAATTTCTCAAACCAGGAATTGAACTTGAGCAAGACCACTATCTTTGTGGCAGAAAACACTGTTTAGACTGAAACCCATGAAACGGGCAGAGGAAAAAACTAAAAGATCAATAAAATTAGAAAGCTAAATCCAAAAGAAGATAAACAATAAACAGCAGAAACGAGGGAAAAAAAAAGAAGCTATTGAAGCTGTCGCCGGCGAAGAATACCGGCCACAGCTCTAGATCTAATTCTTGACTTGACTTTCAAGAGAGAGAGGAAAAGAGTCTTTAACAGTGTATTGATTAATAGAGTGATTTTTTAATTTGTTTTTGCTCAAGTCAAACTAATGGTTGGTTCCCTAAACTCATCTGAATTAACCCAAAGAAATACTTTTTCCGTTTTAAAATAATAATCTCCTTAAAATTTTTATATAAATATTAAGAAATTTATTAAATAATTTTAATTATAGTGAAAAATAACTTAATAAGATTAAAATATCCATTATATTTTAATTTTTATCTTATTTTATTAATACTTTCACTCATAATGAATAAAAGTAAAATTAAAAAAAAAGTTATTAATATTTTATTGATTTTTTAAAACGATAAATATTTAAAAAAAATTTTCAAAAAACAACAATTAAAATGAAATGGAAGGAGTAATAAATTTTTGGTTAAACATGCATCTATATATTTGCTAGACAATGCAAGGATGAGTATAGTGTGACTTGAGTAATCTAATGCGATGCACTGACGGATTTGATTGAACTCTTTCTTTCTTTCTTTCTTCTTCTTAATATAAATTGTTAGGTAATGCCACTGGCAAAATGAAAATACGCTTATGAAATTTTATTCCTTTTAAACACCTTTTTTTTTTTTTTTCCCAAAGGAATAAAATTAGTATTTAAATGGGCTGATAACCCAAAATCAGTACAAATAGTAAACAAGTAGTTGGAAAAGCCTAGATAGAAAAATATAAAGTGGCCTAGAGTCCATTAATAATTTACCAAAAAATGAAATTTTTTGACTGAGACTTAAAGCACATATAACTATCCAGCCTAAAATCTGAATAAATAAACTTATACCACTATTGCCCCAAGTTTTGGTGCACTTTTCAGAGGCTTCAGTCATCATCACCGAGCATCGCATCAACGCCGACAGCTGATCGTGCATGAGCTGGGATAGAGCGGCTGAGCCCACTAGTGAAGAAAGCACTGATTATCTTAAGATTTCACCCACCACTATAATAGACCACAAAAAACAATGGATCGATGGTGGATCCTCCCTCTCCTTCCAACAAACGGCCACCGCCTAAGGAGAGACAGATAAACACTATTGGTTCAGAGACTCAACAAACACAAATAGAAATTCAACAACAAAAACCAAACCGAGTCTGAGAAGTCTGTGCTAATCATATTACCTCTACCCACCGACGAGCACTCAACGCCATCATAAGATTGAGAGTGCTTCGATGTGCAGGCCGGACAATATTGCAGATTGAGCCGACACTGAAATTGTAGGTGTCTGGTACACAGATCTCTTTTAAACACTTAATTGACAGAAAATATCCTCATTAATTCCTAAAATAATTGATCTAGCTTTGAAAACATACTCATCTGTAGTCTTTTTTTGTGGCTTCTACTAAAGTTATATGAGGAGAAAATAATGTAAACAGTACTCTATTAAGGTAATCTGAACATTCGTCCTAATTTCATAATAATAATTGTTAGGTGAAATCTCATTGGTTAAATTGGCAAAAAAAAAAAAAAAAAAAAAATCTCATTGGTTAAAATTTAAGAACATATCACGCCGAAAGCAATCATGATTCAAGCCCATTTCCAAAACCTTGTAAAATAAAGAATCAATGCCTTTCAACTTTCATGTAACCGTGCAATTATACCCGAACATACCCTAGTCAAAGTAAGAGCTCCACACGCGCAGTCAGTGAATGCGTGATTTGATTGAATGGATAAAAACCGGACCCAATCAAAACTCCCTTTTGACGCTTTGACCTTTTTCGTTGACCTTGGTTTCAAAACGACCAAAAGAAAAACCAAATCATTATCCTTTCAGAATTCAGGCGATGATGGGTCGCGATTCTCTAGTTTTTAGTCAAAATAAATCAGAAAAAAATATTTCATTGATTGATAGGCTGTACGGTGGGTGATGGAGGGCGAGGAAAAAGATGATGAAAGATCTTGGGGTTTCAAGTAGGCCCATAAAAGAGGTAAAGATTTGAGAAAACATAGAGAATTTTTCTATTTAGGTTTTAATTGGGTTTTATATTTAGGTGATTAATGGTTTTGATACAGATTTTGAGATTAATTTTATTTGTTTGAAAAACAAAAAAGATTTGGGACTGGGCTGTTGTTGGAATTTGCTGTAATGTGATAGACTTGTACTGCTACGTGCATGGTGCAATGCTACATCAACTTCCATTCTTTTCTTTGGAAATTGAAAATTAGGTTTACCAAATTTATGTTTCTTTAGAGCTCTCTTCGAAGTCAAAAAAAAAAAAAAAGAAGATTGATGTGCAGAATTATAATTATAATTTGTGGAAATTTTGATAGAAAATGCATGTGAGGGCAAAATATAGAAAAAAAATTACAAAATTTTTACATTGATATACAAATCAAAGAAAAACTATACCAAGCTTGTATAAAATTTCTCATTTATTCTTCACAATATTTCTTCCTTCAAGAAAATCAAATTAAGTCTACAAAATCTTTTCATATATTCTCCTTCATTTCATTTTATTGGTATCGTGCGTGCTATATGCATCAACATTTATCTATGAATATTCATGAAAAAGTTACAATTCTTGTCTAATATAATTAATCAAAAGAGAATTTTTTTTTTTCTAGTCTACTCATAGATAATTACAATAAGAGGAGCTGCTAAGAATTTTCCTTTATTTTGTGCATACTATTTGTAACTCTGTTTTTGGTTATTTCATTTTCTTTATTTTTTTCATCTTCAATTTATTAAATTTACTTATTGATAAAATTTTAATGACTCGAAGAGATATGAATTGGGAATATATATATTTTCCCCAAAGGGAATTTTCCATTCCACACCCTCTCTATCTCTATGCGACCTTTATGTTATTTCATTGGTTATTCTCTTACTTGTACTTCGAAAGATTTTCATAAAATACGTTCTAAAAATCAAGATTTTGGTCAAAACATTACTTTTTATTTATTTATTAACACTCTCAATGAAGACCAAATTAAGAGATATCATTATCTCTTAAAAAAAAAAAAAAAATTGTGGGCTAATCAACTAAAGTTATATTTGTTTCGCAAAAAATATTTTTTTATATTTTTTGACATTTAAAATATTTTGAAAAATTAGTTAACGGAAAATATTTTTTTGGTCAATAAAAAATTAAGTCTTTTTTAAGAAAAATGACTTCCTTTTTTAAAATCGAAAATTATTTTCTAAATTTTGACAAACTCATTATAATAAAAAAATATGTAAATATAAATTTATTAATCCGCTGATCAATGATATTGACTACCGATGATTATTAATGATCAATGTCAGTCACTGCCAATTATCATTGGCGACCACTAAATTTATTATTTTTTTGTATTTTTTTTCATACTTAAAAATAAAATTTTGATTATTTCAATTTGATTTGATTTTAAACGGAACTGATCGAATTTTTTTTTTTTTTTTTTTTTTTTTTTTTTTTGCCTTAAGCCGACCGAATGCCCACCTTATGTCTATATGATAATAAGAAGGTAGTCAGATTTCCACGTCAGCTTGCAATCGAAAGTCGATAGCAGTTGCAGAAAAAGGGCCAAAAAGTTAATCTCCACTTTAGTCCAAAGTCAGCTGTTGCAATTTCATAAAATTAAATTTTCTGAGCTGGCGGCGTTTTCTTTGGTTATCCTCCACTTTTTCGATTTTCAACCTTTTTATACTGATAGGAGAAATCTTTTTGTTAGATAATTATATTCTACGAGACAAGATCATACATTAAGTATAGATAATAATTTTCTTAATAAATAAATCTTATTTGAAAACATTTAGTAAAATAACCTATGTTAATTTCCTTTTTTTTTTCTTTTTAAATAGAAAAATAAAACAATTTATGATTGGTAATTTAGGATTCAGTATGGTTTAGTTCGACTTGGTTATTAGAAACGAATTAAAATGAACTAAAATTTTCAGTCCCTTAAATTAGAGAACCAAAATCAATGAAGAACTGTATTTAATTAAACTGAAAATTTAGTATAATACAGTTTAGTTTTTCAATTCTTTAAGGACAATCGGTTCAATATGATTTTTTGGTACTTCCTATTAAAACCAATCATTTTTTATTTTCCATTTTAAAGCTAAAAAATCCAATAAAACAATTCAAAAGTAAATTTACAAATTATTAATTCTTAAACATCCAACAAACAACAAACAATCATTATTCTTCAAACCATCAAACAACCATTGTTTTTCAACCATTAAAAAAACCATCAAATAAAAATTGTTCTTCAACCATCCAACATACGTTGTTCTTAACACATAAATAATAAATAATATTACAATCCAACAAAGGAAATTGTTCTTTAATTCATTTGTGAACAAACCACAAGTAAAAATCAGCATCATCACTAATGACATATGCCTTGCATCTTTATCTAGAGTCTGAAAAAAGGAAGAATATATAGAAGAATCAGTTGGAAAGTTCATTACAACTTACTTAAATGCAATTATAACAACACAACTAAAAAAATGATAACATGAATTACAAATAACACTATATAGAAGAATCAGCTGGAAAGTTCATTACAACTTACTTAAATGCAATTATAATAACACAACTAAAAAAATGATAACATGAATTACAAATAACACTGGAATACCAAAACCTCCCAAAAATCTAATCATACATTATACAATATTTGCAAAATTCTATCAAACATTAAATTATGTGATTCAACAATAAAATTATGAGATTAAAAAAAAATAAGCAGTAGGTAAGAGCAATATTTGCTGCCATGGAATATGTAGGCAGCAGGCAGCAGCAAGCAATCTTCAAGCTTTAGCCCTTATATGTGGACTACATGGCTCAATACAAACATTAATCTCAGATTGTGACTGACATACAAAGTTGCAAAAAAATTATAGACCTTAGAGAAGCATAGCTAATTTCATCTTCATCTGGATTCCAAAATCTGAAATAACCGTATGTATTACAGTGAAAATACAGTTTGTTTGGATTAGAAGATGACTCAAAAATCTTGACAAGAGCCTTCATATCACAACCAATCTTAATTAATCCCTAATTTATTCCCCTTTCAGCTCTCATATTTGTATTTCTCCTAAAATTAGAAGTGGTACTGGATCTACTAGTAGACTCCATATTTTCTGAACTGAATAAATAAATTAAAAAAAATGTTTTACAATAAGGAAGGGAAACAATTTTGTAAGTGTGAAACCATGATTACCTTTACTATATATTTATAGACATGTAAATATGATCGTTTGACACATTATCCAAGTTCCAAAGATCATATTATTTAAATAATAAAAAATGGATAGCAGAAAAGTCAACAGAGTCAGATACATATTTCAATTTGGAATTTAATAGATAACCAGAAACCCTAAAAAACAACAAAAACCCTAAAATCAATTTCAAACCCAATTCAGAATACAAAAACCCTAAAAATAACAAATTAAAATAAAAAACCCTAAAGCTACATTGCAAATTTCAATCACAATTTATAAACAGAAACTGTAAAATTAATAAATTAAAATCTAAACTCTAACTTCACACAGATTTGTATTTCAATCACAATCAAAGAATCAAACCTTAAAATTACTTTGCATGCACAGTTAAGTTCATATACCATGATCTTAATATACTTATCTCTAAATATACTGCCTGATTCACTTGAAATGAATATCTTTAGGCATAAAAGTAACCCTCTTGGCATGAATAGCACGCAAATTTTTATCCTAAAAAAACTTCCATGAAGGTAAGCTTCTGAAACCTCTTGAAGAGCCGCAACATATGTGTTTTGAAATCTTGAGCAATTTCTCTCACGATCATATGGAATGGAAGCTTACGGATCAAGAGCTTAGTAATCTTCTGGTACTTCCTAACCTCTCTCAAGGCCGTCGTTCTGGGATGAGTGAGCGAATACCTGAGAGATTGTGTGTGAGAGGGTCCGATGGTGAGTGAGTTTAGAGTGAATTGGTGATGAATCTATTGAGGGAGTTGATGAGTTGTCTGAGTGATAAGAGAGATGAGAGAGAGATGGAGAAGAATCGGTGAACAGAAAGAGAGAGCAATTGGGTTTGTGATAAGAGAGATGGATGATGCACAAAGGAATAGGGACTTCTTCGATCTGACAGAAGATGATGGAACTTGGAGATGGCAGATGGGTTCTCTTCTCTCTCTGGTGGCATGAGAAGAAAATTAGAATTAGGTTAAGTTTTGATTTTGAGTGAATATCTGCCTTATTAACCCGTTAACCCTCACTCACTAGACACATTGTGCTTGCCAGCTGCCATCCACATGCCATAATTAGTATATATTATTATTATAATTATTATTAATTAGGATTATAAACTTACAATTACAATGGGTTTAATTAAAAGATATATTATATAGTATTTAGATTTTAATGGGCCTAAATAATGGGTCTATTTAATTTATGACTTTATGATTATATATATATATATTCGGTTCGATCTCTGTACTTTCAGTTCAATACAATACCAAAGTTTTTACAATACAGTATAAAAAGATTCGACATTTCAATTCAATATAATATTTTCAAGTACCGTACACAATCCTAGTTGGTATAACAAAATATTGTAATGCTAATGATGATAACATGGTATAACAAAACATTATTAAGTAGAATAGTACCATATTTTTCTTACTTATATAAAAATAAATTTACGTGTAATTATAATAAAAACACACTAATATAAATTTACTTTTATATAGATAGAAAAAGTATATTACTCTTCTACCCCACAATTTATCATCACAATAATCGACAATTGTGAAATGGTACTGTAAAGATGAGAGGCTGTAATTAATTTGCATATTAAGATGCTGGGCTCGGCTTTCCAAATAAAACAGTTCCTAGCTTATTCCAAATGCTCAACCCAATGCCTTTTGGATCCATCATTATCAAGGTTCGGCTTGCCCGAGGTTGCTAGCTCTCTCCTTTTTTTGTTGTTTAATTATTATTTTTTACCTATAATAGATAGTGCTAGGTACTATAAACCGAGGAAAATACGTACATGCTTATACAATACTAGCTGTATACTCAATCTTTATATATCTAATAAATAATTATAAATAATTTAAAAGTGTATACTCAATTTTTATATATCCAATAAATAATTATAGATAATTTATGAACACCACAAATTTGAGTTGCATTTCTATCTTTTCACTTGAAAAGATATCCATACTTAAATTTATCCTACATATTTTTATTATATTAATTGTATGTATACATCCCATTTAAATAAATATTTTCCATTATAAAACAAATGCTTAATGTTAATTTGTTATTTTTACTAATTATGGTGGATTTACACGTGATGATTATATTTCCACTTGAATGATTAAGTTAATAAGTGATGAATTTGTACTTGAAAATTGACAATAGTTTGTAATATCAATAATTAGTAAAAAGGTGCTTATGCTTTCTAGTTCTCATTGATCCCTCTGACTCTATTTATATATATGAAAATTGAAATCATTAATTTTGTTGATGATGAGAAAAATGGAGACAAATTAAGCTTGTGGACAGTAGATTTGAACATTTTTAGCAGAGAGAAGATTAGAGACAAAAAAAAATGTTCAATATTGTGGTAGTAGAAACAAAATGCTAATCATGCAGTTGCAGTGGGTTATAAAACTTTTAAAAAAAGGATCTTTAATAAACGACATATATGATGATGCTCTTGAGACTGAGGTCTTTGTCCATGGCAAAAAAAAAAAAAAAAAAAAGGAGGGTATGAAAAGAAGAGAAGATAATGGGAAGGAAGAGCAAAAATGACTAAGACTGGAGCTAGAGAAAAGGAAGGCGATATGTCCCTGACCAGAAGTTTGTGATGCTTGTGCACATGGGGATGTGTGCTATTATAGCTGCTGCACTCTCTTTCTCGGTCTGTCTTTCTGACCCATATGACAATATTTAGAGACTTGGAACGTGGGTTACCTTTCCCTTGCCCTTTGACTTTGCCCATTCCCATCCACTATTTTTTTTTTTTCTAATTTCTAACCCATACATTCCAACCTACGATACTAACTAAGCATTAAGCAATAAGTATATATTATTAACAGGGGTATTGAATATTGATATGTCATTGTAAGAAGAGATAATTGCAATTTACAAATTAACAATTCTAAAAAAAAGTGATAAGAGTTGGCAAACTAGGCTAGGCACAGTTGGTTACTTGGTTATGCAAATTTTTACAGGCATGTGCATGTCAGCTATAAATGCCAGATCATTGGGATTCAGCAACAATCAAATCTTTTCCTACAGCATAACCCATCTCTCCTGAAACCCTTTAAAATTAGCCCAATTATTTATTTTTTTTAATTAATTGAAGTGCATATAAATTAATCAAATTTTCAATTTTAGAACCCAAAAGGCCAAAATGGATGGAATTGTATTTTGTACCAGTAAGGCCAGCTGAATCTGAAAAGGAGGGTACAAACAAACAAACAAAAAGAAAGAACAGATACAGTGGATATTATATTGTATAGTGATGAAACATCCATATCCATACACATAGGACACATCCCAAAGTCAATATAAAAAGAGAAGCATCATTTTGCAATTTTTGGATATTTAAATAATATACCCTAAATTCATACCTTACATAAATATATATATATATATATATATATATATATATATATATATATATAGCCCTAAAGCTGGACCCCCACCTCACCCACCATCCATTAAATCCCAATCATCTTTAACAACTAGCAATGGTTCAATGGGAAATTATTTAAATAAATTAACAAAGGAAGCCTCCTTTTCTTTTCATTTTTTTTAAGTTTGAGCAGTAAATAAACATCATCTGCCTGCCCTATGCCTCGTTTGTGCCTCTAGAGAGACAATGGAGCAACCTTCTGTTTGTGTTTCAATTCCCCATCTACAATACCATGCACCCCCAATGAACCCAGAACCCCATTTCTATATCTCTTACCCTATACGAGAGGGTAATAAGGGAGAAGCATTATAGATTCAGCTACTGTTTTTCTTTCAACTGCCTAAGTATCATTTTTGACCAATCAGCTGGCGTTGATAATGCTGAATATTTGATGAACTGTTGCTGCTACCTCATCTGCTGATCCCATCTCACAGTCATCCTCCATCTACCAAATAAATAAATAAAATAATTTTAATAAGGGTAAGAAAATTATAGAAAATAGGATTTGGTATCTTGAAACCAAGTCAAACTGGTTGACCAAAAAAGAACCTAAGTACCTTGAGATTGAACGAGTAAAGAACTGTGGTTTCCGAAGATGTGATGTTGAGGTGCAAAACAGTAAGCCTAAGATCCTCCAATGCAACAATAGCTCTCAACAATTGGCCGGCCCTCCTTTCACATTTAATCTTCAAATTTACATGGTTTTGTATGGCGGTTACCTCTATTTCCGCCGCCTCCGATTTTCTCTTTACTTTTGCTTCCTCTTCGCAATTGTTGCTCTCCCTTTGGATTTTACAGTCTGGCTGTGAAGTAAACAACCCGTTCGACGAAATGCCTGGACAAGCTGTGGCTTCTTCTGTTTTTCTCATTCTCTTTTGCGCTTCTAGAGACTGAAGAAGCTGCTCTAGTTCCTTCACAAAGTCTATTGCACCTCCTATAATCGATGCCTGGTCACCCTTTTGGCTCATAAAAAAAAATCATCTTTTATTAGACTAAAAAGATTGATTTTTTTTTTAAAAAAAATTGTTACATTCAAAGATTCAAGATTGAATTTTTGCGGTGTATGTGATTACCCTTTGAACGTAGGACGGTGGCATGAGAGAGCGGAGAGAGTTCAGATGGTCGTTCATTTGTCGACGGCGGTTGCGTTCCACGGCAATGTGGGTCATGCGCTGGCTCTCTACTTCTTCTTTGTTCTTTATAGGCCTTGTTCGCTTTCGTTTTCTTCGTTCTCTGGGGGCTACCGGAGAAGATTTTGAAAAGTGGGTCTGATTGAGCAGGGTTTGTGGGGTAGAATTCCATGGAAACGAAGAGGCTGAGTTGCGTTTTTTGGAAAAGCGTTGTATAGAGATGGGTTGTCTTTGGTTAGGGTCAGGGCTAAGGCCTTCAAGACAGGAATTTGAAAGTGGGTTTTGAAGGTCTTTGGTTTCAGATTTGATTGGTGAGTGCAAATCAGCTATGTCATGAGTGACACAACTTTCAAGCTCCAGAGCTTGAACTTGGTTTTCGGTTTCAGTAACATAGGTGTTGATATCCCATGGCTTTCTGAGATGTTGGAGTTTCAGCAGAGTCTGAAAGTTTGGATCTTTGAAGGGAAAAAAAGATGGGGATTCTACAGTTTGAAGCATTTGTAGAAAAGGCATTTTGTCTTCCAAACTTGGCATTGAAAAATGTGGTGCTTCTTCTTCTTCTTCAAATCTTAAAACATCTGTATTGACATATCCTCTTTCAAAGCTCTCCACATCCAGATGTTCTACTAAGAACTGCAAGAAAAAGAAAATCTAAGAAAAAGAAAATAAAATGTGGAAAGAAAAGGGAAATTGTTGGAGATGGAGGAATGAGTCTGAAAAGAGAAAGGAAAAACAAAAGAAGAGTAGGAATAGAATGTTAAAAGGAGAGTTGAGAGGAGCAGACATTAGCATTTCAAGAAAAACAACACAAAGCATTGAATGCAAAGAATTGGGGGAAGTAAATGCAGTCCATAGTCCATTTATTGATTATCTAGTAATTGAAGTGCAGGAAAGAGAACGCAAAAGTACTAAAATGAGCAAAGTAACATACACAAGGATCAATGGGTCCTTGGAGCCTCTCCATCACAGTTCTTGAGCAGTAGTAGCTGCAAGTAAAAGCTTTAAATTATCTCTCTCTCTCTCTCTCTCTCTCACTCAACTACCAACATTCCATTGTGATGCTAACAGAACAATAGTAATAAATGTAACCTCCAAGAAGCAGAAGGAAATACCCCATCCCATATTCAAAGCATAAAATATATTCCTTTGTTTTCTGATGCTGGTGATACTCTTAAATAGAATAATATTAAATGCTTTCAAAGAACTCCACAGTAGAAGAGCTAGAAATGGAGCCCATGACCAGGAAGATGAGTAAAATAAAACAAACCAACGGTGAAAGATATGGAAATAGAGAAGGAATATGGTGAGAAACAGAGATGTATATAGGACTGGAGAGAGTTGGTAAGACTTAACAGAAGAGGGAGAGAGAGAGAGAGAGAAACGGAGAGTTGTCTGGTTTACAAGTCCCAAGCATTATTGGCGGTGGCAGTTTTGTCCGGCAGCGGGGACAGATAGTTGTGGGGACTCTTCTCTCTCACTTTCTCTCTCTCAAGCGTACACCAAAGATTAAAAAGCTTTGGAAAGTCCTTCTATGGATTGTGTCACCCAGTCTGATGATGGGTCTTTTCCCACACTCACCTTGCTTCTCGCTCTCTCTCTCTCTCTCTCTCTCTCTCTCTATCTTTTCTTTATTTATTTTTTTGTTTGAAAAAGAAAATTACTATTTGTATTCTTATTATTATTATTTTCTTGATGGGTATATATTTTCCAATTTTACCGTGGTTGTTGTCTTACTTTTACCCCTTTAGTTGATTTACAATGCACATGGTATCCAGTAAATACGATTATGACTACTTTTGTGTTCTTGCAAATTGCAATCCTTAAACAGAGAGTTTAACCCATTATTTGGGAAAAATGTAAGGAGGAGAAGAAAGTGAGGGAAAAAAAAAAAAGGGAGAGAATATAAATAATTTTTTGTTTTGTTTGGAAATAGGAGAAAATTGAGGGGGGTAGAAAATGAGGTGAAATTTTATTTTTTTTTATTTGAAATAATGATTAAAAAATATTTTGAAATTGAATTTATGGTACTGCTCTTAAATTTAATTAAGTTTCTTATTATTTAAAGGGGTAAAAAAGTAATTACAATAATTTTCTTCTCATTTTCGCATCAAAATGAGGTGACAAAAATTTGTGAGCCTAAGAGACTAATTTTCCCCTCTCTTCATTTTCTAAACAAGAGAAAATTGAGTATCTCTCTCCTCACTTTCACTCTTTCCTAAATATAGGCTGCTATAGTAGCATAACTTTTGTTAGGATATAGATAGTGGCATAATTCTTATTAGGGTATAGTAGCATAATTCTTATCAGGTCATTTAACATTATAATAAGTAGAAAACAATATAAAATCTTTAAAACACTTATCTAAAAACGATATGGGATAAATGACATTTTGAAAATACCGAACAGCTTGCTAGTTGCTGCAACTCTTTTTCAAACATTTTACATTTTGGTGTTCTTATTTCTTAATTTTTCTGTCCGTCAGATGCTTAATACTAAATTGCAAATGAAGTGGATTTCCTTTCGTGATTGTTGTAGACTTATGTTGTGTCATAATTTTTCTAATCTTAAACACAATATCATTAACCATCAAGAGTTTAGCTTGGTAGTAAGAAGTTTTACTTTTTGAAAAGAGATCTCAAGTTTGAATCATCTCCTCCTTATTAAGTGTGCATTCCATAAAAAATAAGTATGGTGAAAAAATTTCTCCCTCATAATATTAATCAATAATAATCACTGTCTTATGATAATAATATAACCACGAGATACTCGTCAAAAAAGAAAAAACCAATATCATTTAGCAATTAGAACCAAAAGAAAAATCCAAATTCAAAAGTTTAATATACCATCCATGCTTGTTTGTAATGTAATCCTCTCAAAACGTTTCTCTATCAAAATTAAGGTAAGCAATTCTGTGAAAATGGATAATCCAAATCCATCAACTGCCAGATTCCCCCTTAAAAATACGATAAAGAGGACAAAAATAAAAATCCCCCAAAAGTGCTCGGAAGCCCTCTTAAGTCTTAACCACTTTTTCCCCTTTTCCATTAAATGGAAAATTCAAAACCTATACACTTCCTTTTCGTAGAAATAAGAGAAAAAGATAGATAAATAAATAAACTTTTTTTTTTTTTTTGCACAGAAATAAATAAACTATTTCATATCATATACATGTCATATGAAAAATATTATATACATCAAAATATTTTGAAAATCGGGGTTTATATGTAAATATGTTATTAATTTCATATTATAATAAGAAAATTATAAATTCACAATATTTAGAAGTGTTTTTATACACTTATTCACACATATATGAATAAGTGTATATATTTTCATTATATTGTGCATGTGTGTATATATTCTAAAAATCAATTGTTAAATTTTTTATTTATAAATTTAGAATTTAATTTAATTTATCATATATACTTATTTAATCAATGTTATATATTAATTAATATTGTATTATTAAATTTAATAATAATTTATTAATTGATCTTCTTATTAATTAATCTATAAAGTTGAAGATGAATATGAATTATGTTATTAATATTAAGAGCAATTATTAAAATTAATCCATCTTTACATCTATTGTTTTGTTTATATTTTGATTTTTTTTTTGTTTTTGTTAAATTTTTTACTTTTATTGTTTGTTTCATGTTTTCTTAGATATTTTTAAAAGTTTTTAATACAATTTCAAGTAATTTGAAAGTTTGGAAGTTATTTGGAAGAAGTCAAAAGCGAAAAAGATCATAAAAGCGCGAAATTAACTCAACCAGACCTACATGGCCATGCAAGCCATGAGTTGCATGGCTGTGCAAGAAAATTTAGGGCTGCCTAAATTTGTTTCAAGGCCAAAATGAAGAAAAATTATGCACGGCCGTGAAAGAGAGGATATGCATGACCATGTACATCTTTAGGGCTGCGCGAGAATTGTTTCCGCTAAGAAATTGTGTCTTGTTTTCGTCCAACTTCAAGGGTATTTTTATACTTCAAATTTCCTAGGGTTCTAAAGAATTCCAAACTTTTCTAAATATTTTGTGATGTCTATATATAGATTAGTTTTCTATGAGAAAAGAGTGGGGGAGAGAGATGAGAATTACTTTCCAATCTCCAAGGCTTTTACAAGGGAAATTGAAAATTCACAAGCTTGGAAGAAGATTCAAGATTTTGGGCTTCTCCTTCTATTTGTTAGAGTTTCTCTAAACTTTATTCTCTATTTCAATTACATTGTTTGGAATGTTTATTTTCTATTCAATTAATACTTTGTTTTTTTGTTTTTGTTTTTTTTTTTTTAAATATGAGTAACTAAATTCTTATCTAGGGTTTTAAATGTAGTCTATTGATTTGCTTATGATTACCTATAATTAATTGATTGAGAATTGCTTGTAAGAATCAATCTATTGTCTTAGGACTTAATTTTTGTGAATAATTGACCACTATTTATATGTTTAAGGTGTTGTGTGAAGTAGCGAGAGTGATAGCATAACACTAGTTCATTAAGTCATTAATAGACTTAGGGTATGTGTTGCTTAAAGATAAAAATGATTGCTAAAATGACTTTCATAAAACTTAATGGATTTGTATTAGTTGCTTATGATCTCGAAAATAGACATAATATTAGTATAAATACATATATTATATCTTGAGAGAAAGCATTATATAATTTAGGGAAATTTAATCATTAATTTTAATAATATTAAATCCAATCAATTCAATTAGAGATAATTCATAGGTAGTTAATTGATAAAATCTAAACTCTAAACTTTTCATATCATTGTTTAAAATTCAATTTAATTAATTATCATGTTCTAGTTTTAGTGTAGTTTAATTTTAGTTTATACAATATATTAGTTATTGATTACCTAAATAATAAGAATAGTTCTAATTTTGGTATTTGATAATATTTTTTGTGTGATCAACACTCTATTAATTATTATATTACTTGTTAACGATTTGTGCATTTGCAGAAATATCACAACAATTAACATTAATTAATTAATGATGACAAGATATGGTAAAAACATTCTCTTAATTTTAGGATTATATATGATATACATGTGTCTACAATTATCATACACATCCATTGACGGCTCATGGGAAGGGCTTCAATCACCTGCCATTGAATAGTAACTAATTATATTGGTTTCAACTAAAAATCTTACCTTTAATTAGAAAAATTGCATATTAATTCTGTAAGAGCATTTGACATTCACATTATAGGGCAAACATGGCTAAACAAAACACCAAAATTCAGACTGTTTCATCTTTTTATCTAAAGAAGAAGAGAGTGGATTTTCTCGATAATTGAAAATTGAAAATTTTTTGTAGGGTCATATGCCATAAGATGAGGGCAAGATTTTCATTAAATGTGTCGGGAAATAAATTTTGTCCCCGAGGGGAGCACGTATGGATGCGACTGTGCCTTTGATTCTCTATCATTTCCACTATTTCCTTTATCAAATCCTCGACTCAATCCTCTTTTCTTTCTTTCTATCATTTTTCAGCTTGACAAATGCATTCTATGTTTGGTCAAATCCCATATTTACTGGATTGATTTGTTAATGCACAAAATTAAAATTTTTTTTTTTTTTTTTGGAAATATTTTGATTTAACCAGTCACATATTATAAGTTGGGGAGATTAATTTTCGTACAGATTGATTGGAAACGATATTAGTGGGGTGACATATCCGCATAATTATATACACTATTCTTGTTAATATATGTAACTTAACCTTTTTAGTGGGCTACATAAAGTACAGGGTGTTTATGGCGTTATTCAAATGAAAATATGAAATGCATCCAGAAAAGATATTCTTGCTGCATCAAGTTCAACTATTGATGCTATACTATTTTGAGTTAAACCATTATTATCTCCGTCTGAGTTGTAATGTCAGCTACTTGGAAATGAAGAAGAAACACAAACACCCATTTACAGCTTCACAAGGTCCTTTTGAACTGACAGGTAGATAAGTTACCTGATGATCAAGGCACCATGTCTCTCAATTTCAGAGAAGCTTATCAAAAACAATCTCTATAAAAGGGCCATCCTTCAGAAAATAAAAATTAACCCTTGGGTTGCTATCAGACCCTTTCACTATGTCACCAGTTTCATTAGCTTCAACTCTGTCCTATAAGGCGAAATTATTCTTTTCCCCTTGGAATTATTCCTTCTCAATGATCAGTTCACATGGTGGCTTTCTTTCTTTCATTTTTTCTTTCTACATCACCAAAAGCAAATAAAAAAAAAAAGGCTCAGACATTTCACAGATTTGATATATTATAAGTGGAAAGATGTGAATAATGTGAGACCTCACTAGTAGCAGGAACAGATAAATGAAACTCAATTTCTACAAATACAATACAATAAAATTCCAGCCAGAAAAAGCCTAGTGTTATTTGATAATGTCAAAGAATCTTATCCATTTCAAATTGTGGCATCAATTTTCCTCCTATAAAACTATGGTTTGCTTTATGCCACAGAACCATAGTTAATCTCCTTGTCCTGTAGCTGGCTGATTCAACTCTAGCCCACCTAGTGTGTGTATATATATATATATACAGAGAGATTGCTACCATTAACCCTTTAGACCCCTGAACCTTATCCTAACCTCTTAAGGTGAAAAGTTTCTCTCCAATAATTCTTTGATATATATTCCTGCCATGAAATGCAATGCCATGTCAATTTTACCGAGAGTTTTACTCACAATTTTGCTGTAAAAGGGTTCAATGACACCAGCATTCCCACTTCATAGCATCACGCTCCCAGCTGTGACTTAACCGAATGATTCCTGTGACACTTGAAAATTATCAGTGGTAGACCCCAACCAAGTAACAGTGTATGCATGACTCTGATTGAAGACGACGCAAGTTCCTTTTCCATGCCCGATGAAAAACATCTTCGTGTACAAAGAATCACTGGGAGTGTTCATGGTTGGTTTGATCGGTTTAGATTAAATGTTTTTAATCAAATCAATAAAGTTAATTTTAAATAATTCATCTCTTAACCAAATTAAATAATATTAAAAAATATCTAAACCAAAACTATTTAGATTTGATTTGGATAATCGGTATGATCGGTTTGATAAAAATAAAAAATAAATAAAATAAAAATTTAAAAAGATCATAAAAATTTAATAAATATTAAAATAAAATCATATTATTAGATAATAATTAACTTTATCAATATTATAAAATAAAATAAAATAAAAAATTTCAAGTTTTGTACTTGAAATTTTATAGTATAATAATAATAAATTAGAATGAAATATTCTCCAAGAAATTAATGGGAATCAAAATAACAACATAAAAAAACCTCTAAAATATAAAAATTCAGTAAATATCTTTAACTTCTAAAAAATTTAAAAAATAATTTGTATATTAGTAAAGTACATATCTAAAAAAATACATAATTTTATTATATTATTAATTCAGTTCGATTTAACTGAATTTTTATTTTCTTAAACTAAAACCAAACCAAAAATTCGATTTATAAAAATTTTAAAACCGTAATCAACCATGAAACAACCTAAATCATAATTTTTTATTTGAATTGAATTGGATCAATTTTATTTAGTCAGTTTGATTAATTTTTGTGCAACCCTATTACTCACATGTGACACTTATTTGGCAACTTACATGAGATGAAGCCAAAGCAAGGATTCAAGATACCATAGAAGATGAAGTGATAAACTCTGTAATTGTAAATTCAATTTTTTTTTTTTTAAATGTATATACACAAAAACACACACATAACGATAAAAAGCTAAATTCAATTATTAAAAAGACACATATTCACTTCAAAACCATGACAATTTTAAAAAGATACCTAAATTCAATTATTAATTACATAAATAAACAAGCAGCAGCCATGCAAATTTAAATATAGCATATTAATTTATAAATATGCCACCTGGCTAACTATCAATTTGAAAGCTCAACATCTGAAAGCTATCATTGCAAACAAACTATTTGCACCCACATGATAGAAAAATTGGAAGTTTCAGAAACAAGAGGCCCCAGATATGAGTGAATCCCATTGCCTCCACTAACGTTCTATCTGGATGGTAACATGACTAATATTGTACTCCCTTCTGATGTAGTCTATCACATTGTCGAGAACCATGTCCGCATTTGCTTCTGGTCTGATTTTTACATGACAAGCCAAGAGAACCTTGCCCACTGTGATGGCCCATATATGCAGCTCGTGAACGGCCACCACTTCCTCCATTTCCAACAGCCCCTTTTCTAGCTTTCTTGCATCTATCTCTCGTGGAGTGCTCTCCATCAAGACTTCAAGTATGTTTCGCAGCATTTTGATTGTTGTACCCAAAACTACAACTGAAAAAATCAGGGTGCAGATCAGATCAACAATCTTCCACTTAGGTTTCCACCAAATGAATGCGCCTCCAATCATTACCCCAATACTCTGGATGGAATCTCCTAGTACGTGTAGATATGCTCCTTGTACATTTATATTCCGTTTCTTTTTTCTATGCCCGTCTTTCCCTTTATCCAGCAATGGCTCAACATTTTGTTTAGAAGCAGGATGGTGCTCATCTTTCGAATGCTCCCCGTGATGATGGTGCTCATATTTTGAGTGCTCTTCCTCATGGTGGTCATGGATCAGATGATGATGAGTGGTAATTTTCTTCGTATGGCTATGGCCAATCCCATGATTGTGATCATCATGGCCATGTCCATGTCCATGATCATGGCCCAACAAAAGAGCCATGATGATATTCACCACTAGACCAAATGCAGCAACTATAAACATTAGAAAACCATTTACATCATCTGTATCATGAATGAGCCTAACAATGGCTTCATATACCAAAATCCCTGCAAGCAACCAAATGAGCTGTATGGAAACCAGTGCACCAAGAATCTCAACCCTAAAAAATCCATAGGACTGATGGGGTGTGGCTTCCCAGCCAGCTGCCCACAAGGAGAACAAGGAGATAGCAAAGGCTGCAACATCTGAAAGCAAATGTGCAGCATCAGTCAATATTGAAAGACTATTGGCCTTTATGCCACCAGCTACTTCAACACTCATGAAGACTACACAAAGTGCAACTGCCATCAAGAGCTTGCGCATGGAGGCTGATCGTTCTTTGGCATCTTTGGAGTTTGCTCCAGCATCTGAGAATCCACAAGGCGCTTCCCCACATAGCTTACTCCCCACAATGCTGCTCCCTCCTCCAGCAGGAACATCAACACTTATTTCGATAATTTGTCCATGCTGAGGATTTTGTGCTTCCATCTGAAAATTCATTTCAACAACACCATGGGTATCACACGACCATATGAATTTCCCATTTTTACAGGCAAACATAAGTATTGCCTTAACATCACAATCACAAAATAAAACAAACTTTAATGCAACATGCAAGAAACAATCCTGTTGTCCTTTATCAAGATTACTTGGTAGCAAGCACATTATTGAAGGTAATATAACAAGAACCAACAAATGAGAAACAGAAATCAATAGTAGAACAGCTATAATTTTTGTAGTAGTAATAATGATAATTAAAGCAAATGAAAAGAGTGAGAACAATTAATAACAGTGTCACTCCAAATTCAAGTACTAAATGCACAACTTCAGGAATCTCAACTTTCAAGCCTTTTTCACACAGGTGAAAACAAAAGAAGTAGAACTCTGGCAGTCTATCCAGCATAAAAGATCGAAAAAAATTGCAATTTCAATATTTAAGCATCTTGTGAAAACAATTAAGCACAAGAATAACCTGACATCTGAGCCTCCAATCCAAAATGATCATCACTGGCACTAAGCTTAACAAAAAATAAAAAATCAACAAAGACTCAGAGACAAGTCTAAAACCCCTTTATACACTTATAAAAAACTTTCAAAAGAAAATAAAGAACAAAAGAAAGTTGGCATAATCCCTCCCACTAGCTTAAAGAGCTTCACTTGTAGGATATTTTTCTAATAGAAAAATGATGATTCTTCTCCTTTTGACACACTAAAGAGCAGCTCCACAGTGAGAGATCCTCAAATGACATAGATTCAAATTCATGAATCATGGTGATACACCTAAAGAATGGAGATCAGCTAAAAGATTACCTTTGAAAGCATAGAACTGTTCTTAGCTAGAATATACCAATTATTCAGATTCACAGTACTAACATTCAAGGATAGACAATAATAGGTTACCTCTGAAGCATAAAAGGCCTATTTATTGTCAGAAAACCTTCTCACACACAAAGAAGTGCCATTTAGCAACTGGAAAGTCTAGTAGCCAGGATGATCACGGAAGCAGAAAACAAAAATCAACCACGAAAAGACCAATGGAAATTCAGAGTTGATGGAACTTTAAGACGGTCTTTTATTGAAGTAAAACAGTTCCTTATATAGATAACTAAAGCTATTTTTATCTACCAACTGGGATTAGATCAGTTTCTACACTTATAGTTAATTTGTTTGTAAGTGAGAATCACGGATTCTACACCTAGGCCTTTCTCTTGAGAACAGCCTGTCCTCCAATCCCAACCGTTTCTCTCTTTTGAAAAAAATGCATCCCTCTAATCAATGCCATAAACATTTGACCATATAGGTGAAGAATCCAGCAGGATTCGCTTCATGCTAAACCAAAACCAAACAAAATAGAGCATTATTTTAGTATCCAACATCCTTTTTTTTTTATAAGCAGAAAACGACCGATATTATGGTATTTCAAACTGATGTACGCATTTCTGTTTCTTCCTAATAATTTTGGTATCCAACATCCTTTTTTTATAAGCAGAAAACGACCGATATATTATGGTATTTCAAACTGATGTACCTAATTTCTGTTTCTTCCTAATAATTTTGGTATTCAATATCTGGTTAAAACTATTACCAAACATGACATTTTGCAATTAAATGACAATGGATATATACATAAAAGACGCAACCAAAGAACAAAACTTTATAGAAAAAAATTAAATAGATTTTACATATCGTCATACCCAGATATTTACATATTATGAAAAATGAAATTGAATAAAACAAACAGCTGTAATAAATAAACATAAACCAGAGATAAGAAATTAAAATATTGAGCAATCATTATCAAGAAAGAACTGGGAAACTAAAAAAATACACAAAGAAAGACCATTTAATTGTAAAACTAATCAAACCCATGAATCCATACTCAAAAGAAATGAAATTTCACCATACTTATATCTAACCAAATATATGCAATAAAAACTCACAAATAATAATTGGTTTAAGGAAGAAAAATGAAAACTTTGAGAGTGCACAGACCGTCGAATTCTTCTCGTATTCCACCATTGATCTCCTCAAATCAAATGAGATGGAAGTCTCTGCCTTTGCATAACAAGACAAAGAGTCTGGGTATGGTCTCGAGCTTTGGACCAATCCAGGCCAATCATAAAACGTCTTTGAATTGCCTGTCACAATTACTATATTGTCCCTACATATACTCCATTTATATAGAAAACACCAGAGGCGAGGAAAGTAGGAAGTACTAATTTATTAAATTCATACTCTAGCTATTTAATTCTCTTAACAAATTATTATTTATTGGGCAAAAAAAAAAAAAAAATTATTATTTTACTTTCAAGGCAATATATATATATATATATATATATATATATATATATTATTTTACTTTGAAGATTCTACAAGCAAGTGAGAGAAAATTTTCTTAATCTTTTGATTAAAGTGAAAAAATGACTTACTTAAATATTACAAGTACTACTGTTAGAAGCTTATATATACAGTAAGCACTATATACACCTGACAAGTAACTAAAATATTAGTTATAACCACTGATACAAAGCTAATTATTTGATCTAACTAATAATAAATTAATACATCAGCTCTACATACTTTCAAAAAAAAAAAACAAATTATTATTTTTAATCTTAAATTTATTAAAGATAATTAAATTTTAAATTATTGAATTGAATAATATTGAATATCCAAAAAAGTCAAAATACTGGAATCGATCCTGGATTTCATGCCAAGGTGCCAGCTGCCCGGTGTAGACTAATCCACGTGTTTGATCCATATTCTCTTTCTTTTTTCTTTTAGAATGATATATATATATTGGGCGGTATAGTTAGAATGGAGATCTTAGGCCGGAGCCCAAGTTGGGCAGAGACAAAGTGCCTAAATCCCCCCCAACTGCCACGTAAATCTGTTTTTTTTAAGAAAATTACACTAAATATAATTTTTTTAATTTTTTTAAAATATTTTTTTATTTTTAAATTTTTTAAAAATGTCTTTTTTTATATATTTATAATATATATTTGATATACTTGTAATATACATTTAATATATATCTTTAAAAGTAAAACATTTTTAAAATAAAAAATTTAATATATATATATATATATATATATATGAGTATATTTTGTCTTTTAAGAGTGTTTGTATAAAAAAGTTATTTTTTTTACAATGAAAACTCAATAAATCAAAATAAGCTATACATTAAAGATAATTCTCTCATTTAACATTTCTAACCAAATCAATTTATTAGTTGAATCTATGTTTATTATATATATAAAAGCTGGATCTAATCAATTTAGGAATAGACCTTCTGCCTAATAGATTTTATTTCAAGTAAAGGATGGGTACCATTAAAAAAAAAAAAAAAAAACAAAACATAGCCATAATTAGAGGTGTGTAATCGATCAGTTCAGTTTAAAACTAAAATAATCAAAATTTTATTTTCACTAAATCGAACTTAGAATAAAAACCGAATCAAATCGAAAAAATTCAACTCGGTTGGTCGGTTTGATTTTTTATTTTATTTTTTTATTTCTCATATTTTTTTTTATAAATTTGAGATAAAATTTAATATAAGTTTAATATATATATATATATATATAAAGTTCGGTTGGTTCAGTTTTAACTGAAATTTTTTGAATAAAAATCGAACAAAATTAAAATTTAATTCGATTTTCAAAATTTCAAATCAAACCAAATCAATCAATTCAATTCAATTCTTTGATTTCGGTTCAATTTTACTCACCTCTAGCCATAATAGCCTTGCGTCAGCGCCATTAATATGTTAATGACATTGGGCCAGTTTTTAAGATTATATTTATCAAGTTCACTTGTATTTATTTTATTTAGATTTACTGAATATAATATTTAATAAAAAATAATAAGGATAATAAAATTTAATATAGGTTACTATAATCATAATATAATTTTTAATTTGGCCTGTCAAGTTGGAGCTTTTTCTCTTTATCTTTTGTTTTTCTTTTTTAGTTCTCTCTTTGAGTAAAAGTTGAATGTTTCACACATTTTAGAGATCTGCCAATGTGTGAAAGCCATAGAAAGATTTGCTTCTTCAAGAGGTGTGGTGTTGGCACATCCACAGCAAATATACACACAAAAGTCAGCTCTTGTAAACCTTTTATTTTGTTTATTTTGTCCTTGCAATTAATATTATCATCATTAAGAATTGAAGATGCCAAAACTCTCGCTAGACCTCCCCCTAACCTTTCTTGCACCCATCAAATTCACTCTTCTTGTGGTTATCTCTTACCTCTTTAAATTTATAATAAAGTTCTATCAAGATTACAAAGAAAATTCCAACCATCGTCATCAAGATTCATGTGTGGAAGAAGAAGAGAGGCGCCCATCACCATCAATGGTTCCTGTGCCATACATTAGTCATGTAGTGACCAAATTGATAAAGAAGAAGCTTCCAGTGATAGAATTTAGCAAGTTTCAATCAAGAATGGAAGTGGATGATGATCAATTTGATTCTTGTTGTGCAATATGCTTGAGTTGCATAGAGGAAGGACAGGATATAAGATTGCTAGCAAATTGCAGCCATTTGTACCATACAGAATGCATGGATGAGTGGGTGGATCATGGTCATGGGACGTGCCCCTTGTGTAGACTTAAGCTATTGCCAGCAGCAGCGGGGATAGATCCATGGAGAGAGGAGAGGATTGCCTACCTCTTTGGTGAGGATTATGTGCTTTATACTAATTTCTAGATACATATATATATTTTGGTTTTAAGAGATGAAATAAGAAACAGAGCAATATTTTGGAATCTATAAATACTTGTATAGTCACATCTAATAATTTCTAAGAAAGATGAAAGATATGCACATATTTTCCTTTTCCTAATACAGTTAATAATAATATGGTTAATATCTTTATCGTATTTAGTGATAAATTTTTGAGAGGCGAATTGACAGTTACTCCACAAAATTTTTAAAAAATTACCTAAATTTTTTGAAAGAATACTCCCGTCTCTCAATTTTTTTAAAAAATTTTTATATCACCCCCAAATATAAGAGGTTAGATCCACTGTGGTATTGGTTATTATCTGACGCACAGCGTAAGCAAAAAGACAAAATTATTTTAGGGTTTAAGTATTTCTGAATATTATTTTCTGTCCTAAACAAGCAAAATAGATGTTTAAATAGGGGTCCCGAAACCCTAGACACGGGTACAAATATGAAAACTGCAGTAATATTACACCAGAAAAACATAATGATTAAAATAAGGAAAGCGCCACAGACGGCGCCTAAATCCGAAATTACTATCAAAAGTTACAAACAATTCAAAAAGTTGCCATAAATGAAAAAACGACAAATTTAAGGGCTTAAATGAAGGAATTTGGCCAAAAAACGACGTCGCTCATCGCCAAAGGCCGATCCATTAGACTATTTTCCTTTAAATCAAGTACTTGTAAGGCCCAAAATCACAGTTACCTCGGATTACTATTTTTTCTATTTGACCCGCTACTTATCTAGACGACTCAAAATATTTTTTGCAAAAGCTTCCACGTCATTATCTGATTCATCACACACATACATTTGCATTATTATATACCCAAATCCCTTAACCTGTGTATAGTGTATAAAAATAAAGAGTACATAGCTGTCATTTTAATATTGTACGGAGAGAAAACTTATGACCTTTTTGTGAAGTTGTCAATCTTTTGGCTTATTCTCTCGTTTTCAAAGGTTTCCCAGCTGCCAGATATAATTAATGCTCCAATATTGTTCCTGCCGTCTCTGTTTATTTATAGCAAATTAAGCAGTGACGATCTAACTTGTGTTAGTTCTTGAGCAATAAGGTCTTCTTGGAGGAATTTGAAACTTCTTTGCTTAATGAGTGCATATTTAATTACAGTATCAAAAGTTGAATTTCATATCAAACTTTATGAATCAAATTAAGTTTTATATATATAAAAAAAAATTAAGTTCAATTTTTATAGCAAGTACTATAATAAAAAAAAATAACATCATGTTGCACGGACACAAACATTTTATAATCTAAGTAATTAATTTGTTAATAATGGTGAAAGCTATAAAATTATAGAAAACATTATGAAAACTTATATAAAATATAATATATGTGTTATAAGTACTTAATTATAACAGTAACGTATCTGAAAATACAAAAAAATAAAAATAAAAATTAGAATGTTGATAAATGCCAAATGCATTAGACCAAGTCCATTTCCAATCCTTTCATTTATCAAAGCCTGGAAAAAGCTTTGACTTTGAGTTTAGTTGGCCATAACTTGTAAGACCAACAATATGGATGACGTTCGCCAAGTTTAATATTTTAATTAGTAAGTATATAAGAGGATTATTTTTACCAATTCTTACACGGTATGCACTCATCTTGCATAATCAAATCTAAGTCAATATTATTAAAAGAAAAACCTACTTATTTTCTATGTTTGCTAAAAAAGGCCTCCTCCTCATTTTCTCTCTAATTCTCTCATTTTATTTTTTGAATTACCATCTATCAAAGTAAAGATCGGCGATGGTTACAATATCTTCTATTATATTTGATATGAATAATCTCATCCTTACTGTTTTTGTCACATATACCACCAACTCCACTCATTTTCCCTCTACTTACACGTCTTCCTTTACCATCACTCAACACTCATTCTGCTCGATTTCATTGTCTGCCTCCTTATTTCTGTTGTTGTCTTCCATTTCCATTTTTACCATATGTTTGTGGGTAAGTTTGTGCTTATTGCTATTAGAGTGATACTTTTAATTTTATTATTTTGTGTTAGATTGTATTTTATTTTTTTTATGTTATTTTCTCTTTTTTTGTTGAAAATTTTGTTATGTCTTCTCTTATTGGAAGTTGTTTTTTTGTTATGAGTCTGGTGGTCTGTCTTATACTATTGCACTTTAGATGTTCGGAAAGATGATAGTGTTTTATCGTAATTTTTCAAAATGAACTATATGGCAGTTACATATTTTATTAAACATTTACGATCTGTGAATCAGTTTGCTTTTATTAGGGTAGTTAATTCTATATAAGGTTCTTTTTTTTTTTATTGAAATTTGTATTCAACCACTGACAATTAATGAAATTTAAATTTATTTCAGAAAAAAATTCTAAGCGAATATTAATTAGGTTTAGATTTATCTTTTTTTTTTTATTTGAAATGAATTAGGTTTAGATTTATTCATATCCAACAAATAAGTATTTAAATATTAATAATACATATATATAGTTGGTATTAGGTAAAACAAAGTATGTTTTTCGTTGACTAGAAATAACTAAGATAAAATTCATAAAAAAAAATGAAAACAATACTTTATAAAATAAAATTAATTAATCAAGTCTAATTTAAATATTCCTTTTATTCTTATCAAGGATATGAATTATAAAAGGTTATATATATTTGAATTCCTTCATCAACAGTATAATGAAAACCATAAAAAAACGAAAACTATCTCGTATTATAGACCTGGTGGAAAATTATTCAATATATAAATATTTGATCTATCTCCAATAAATGGCAAAAGGATAAAATTAGTTCTCGAACTTGACATTCGGAAATAAATCAGGATAAAATCACATTTTTTATCATTAAAGTTCTCATACTTAGCAATTTTTATCAAATTAGTCTTTGATCAAACTTTGATCAGTGCGTATGCTATAAAATCAGACGAAATAGCTTTAATTTCATAAATCTCGTTTGGCATAGTTTTTCAGAAAAGTATTTTTTTTAAAAAAAAAAATTAGTTTTTTCAGTTTTGAAAAAAACAGGTGAATAAATGTTTTTCCAAAAAGCATGATTAAAAAAAATAATTTCAAAAAAATAAAAAAAATAATCAATTAAATAAAAAAATTCAAAAAGTTCTATTTAACTTCAAAAAACTATTGTATGATTAATTAATATATTAATGATTAATGAAAATTAAATATAGTACAGTATTAATTTATGTGATTATAAGTTAGGTTTCAATTTTTTATCGTCCCTTGTTAGATTTTCTAATCCACCCCTATTTAAATTTTATTTATAAATATTAATTAAGGATATTTTAGATTTTGCAATTATTATATTCATTTGATTGTTTAATTTTTATTTTATCCCTGAAATTCAATTTTTAATATTAAATAAAAATGTGTATAATGATCAATAAAATAACATCAATTTCATTTATTAAAACATTTAATCATTACACAATATCGAAAAATAACTTTCACTCATACACTTAAAACTTAAATTTAATTGATTACTATTAGCCTGTAGGCTAAAAAAACAATTTTTAAAATTTTTATTTAATTGATTGATTTTTTTTTTTGAAACTGTTTTTTTCAATCCTTCTTTTTAAAAAGAATCTATTCACCTATTTTTTTCAAAAGTACTTTTCAAAATTGAAAAAATTAAAAAAAAAATTCTTTTAAAAAGCACTTTTCCGAAAAATTATGTCAAATGAGACTTATAAAATTAAAACTATTTCGTCTAATTTTGTAGCACATGCATTGACCAAAATTTGATTAAGGATTAATTTGACAAAAATTACTAAGTATGAGAATTTTAATGACAAAAAATGTAATTTTATCCTTATTTATTTCCGAATATCAAATTTAAAAACTAATTTAGCTTTTTGTCCCAATAAATTCATATAAATTCTACAATTTTATAAGGTACACTAATTTTCTAAAACCCATTTATGATAGCGAAAATCCATAATTGGCATTAAATTATATGCTTGTCAAAGTCTTGCTTTTACAACTTGCATTATTTGCTCTCCTAAGTGCAATAGTAGAGTTGGTCCAACTATTGTTGAAGAAGCCCATATAATAATAATGATATAACTCATGACCTTAAAATAGCTCACACTGAAAGTGATTTTACATAATCACGAAGGGAGGTCAGAGCCATGGCCATCTTAACTTTTAAAATGCAAAATTTTTTAGTGTAAAATTATTAAAATTTAATTATATTTAATATTTTTATTTTAATTGAAATTTTTTCTTAAATATAAAAAAATTAATTTAATTATATATATCATTTTAATGTAAATTATAAAATAAAAAAACTTAATTTTTCTTTAAAAAAAATTTCTAGCTCGATTACTTATTTTAGACAGGCAGGCACAGCCGCACGGACCAAAACAATAATTAAATATCATGGTCTCATTCTCATATTATTTTGAATACGGAGATTGGTAGAAAATGATTGAAACATAATTAGCTACCTTAATCCATTTGAATGGGTTAAGGTATAAAGAGGAGCACTTTTTTTTCTTCCTGTTGTTTATTCCAATTTCCAATATCTACTCTTTTTTCCAGCTTTTTCTCTTTTTAATGTCTTTTATTCATATTGATCGAGCACTCAAGTTGGCTACAACTTTGAAACTTGAAAGTGATAGCCAGCTTCCAAATTTCCATCAAATTAAGTGCGAGTTCAGGTTCGATATAAGAGTGATGTACAAGCTTAATTCCTGAAATATTCACACTCGATAAGTAGAATAAATTAACCCTTAAAAAAGGTATATATGAATCTGATGCCACCTTTAACCAGTGGCGGAGCTTCTCAAGGGCAAGAGGGGCCATGAATTTTCAATTTTTTTAATATATATATATATATATATATATATATATATATATATATATATATATATATATAATGAATTATAATTGATGGCCCCCAAAACTTAACAATAAATAAAGATAATTGATTTTAATCTAATTTTAATTTACAAAAAGTCACATCCATATAATTATAGTGTTTCTACTCTTTTACTAAAATAAAAATTTTCAATTTTTAAATTAAGCTTTTTCACTACAAGTTCACGATTGTCCAAAAAAAAAAAAAAAAAAAAAAATTGAGGGAGGAAAAAGACTCTTCATCTTTTTCTTATTTGTCACTTTCTTTAATTTCTTTAAAAGATGATATTCTAGTCAATTTTAAAAAAATAAATATTTTATATTTTTATATTTTTGTTGGGACAAGGTTTAAATATGTCGCTAATATTTGGCTAAAAGTATAGATCAACATTTAATATTTTTCGAAGTACGAACATACCTCTAACGTTACAAAAATGGATCAATACGCTTATTCTCTTTGTTACCTCCATTATCTCTCTCTCTCTCTCTCTCTCCACACTTTTCCTCTTTTTTTTTTCTATTTTAATTTTTTTTTTTTTGTCCTTCTTTTATCTTTACTTTCTTTTTAACTTGTATTTTATATTTACCTACAAAATATTTGTGTGTGTATATACATATAATTTGACTTTTTTTTTTTATTTATAAGTTTATATAATGATAGTTGTAATTATTAATAAAATTTAATTATATTATTGGAATATATGATAAATTTTTTAAAATAATTAATTGTGATATTGAATAAGTAAATTCAATTTTTTTTTAAAAAAA